>CAUYQG010032879.1:0-55806 GCA_963574415.1 Tarsius wallacei
CCATCCTATTTTATTTTCAAGTTTATCTTCTATGCTGATTTGGTTGTCTATTGATAACCCTCTCTGGGTTTATCCAATTTTTTTTTTCCGACCTGCTGGGCTCCGGCGATCCTTCCCCTCAGCCTTCCGAGTAGCCGGAATTACAGGCATGCGCTACCACGCCCGGCTGATTTTTGATTTATTGTAGAGATGAGGTCTCGCCAAGTTGCCCAGGCGGGTCTCGAACCCGCGGGCTCAGGCAATCCACTCACCTCAGCCTCCCAAAGCGCAGGATTACAGGCTGAGCCACTGAGCCCGGCAATTTTTCAAGTTCTAATCACTAAAAGCAACACATCCACAGCAAGCATATTAGGAAAACATTCGCCTTTGATTTTATGACTCCTGTAAAGTTTCCGTGACCTTGACTACTAGGAAAAAAAAAATTGGATAAACCCAGAGAGGGTTATCAATAGACAACCAAATCAGCATAGAAGATAAACTTGAAAATAAAATAGGATGGGACTGACTTCTGAAAAATCAGAGTAGCTATTTCTTTTTAACATGCCAGCACATGTCCCAAATAGTGTCCTCCAACCTATAATTTATGGGCATTGTCCAACTAAGAAGGACTGCCCAAGGACCTTGTCACCTCTCTTGCCAGGCGCCCTCCCTCCTCCCACTGACAATCCTGCAGAATTCAGTCTCAGATAGGAGTTCAGACTTGATATCCCTGGACTGGCCCTGTGCCATCCCAACAGCCCAGGCCTGTGTATCCTCACTTCTTCTCTGCAGGTGGTTTTCCCAAAGAAAACATTTCTCATCACTCAGTAGTAACTAGGTCATCACCACTAATTACCCACCATGAGCTTTGCTAGACACGCTTTCTCTTCCAAGTCGTGAGGGTGGCCTGACTATGATAGGAGATGAAGTGGGATAGGGTGCTTTGTCCCCAAGAAAGTCCATCGGGAAAACAAGAAGGTCGGCTGAAGAGCATTTCAGGTCGTCCAACAAGTCCAACTGAAATCAGGAGTGGCTCATCCTTGTAGGTATATAATATCTGTCATTAGTTATTCAGGAAACACGGGCAGTCAGTATCAGGTCAGATGGTCCAAAGCACGCAAGTCAATTAAGCAGCCCGATGGAGGTGACACGCGGCATGAGTGATACCCAAAGAAGGTGACACACCCATTGTGGCTGGGTACAGAGCAAGCCTCCTGCTAGCTGGACGTGTTTTGAAACACTTGTAAACTCCCCAAGTCAGCATCTCCCATTCTTGTGATAAATGGAAACTGCCAAGGAAAAAGGCACTAAACCACTCATGTGTAGTTTGAATTGATGGAGAATGAGACCATCCACTAGACTGAATGAGCTTGGAGCCTCTTTGATCTGTGCATTTCTATATTCAGCTCAAGGCCCCATTAAAACCACGGAGTTTATGTTTGGGCCAATAAACAGAGCTCATAAAAGTTTACCCTTGGACTGAGACTCTTTGAATGGGCAGAACATGGGCCATTTATGGGGTTTGATGACTGTGTATGTGACAAAACTCCTGCTCAGTGTAAATAGTTCCCTTTATGCCCTAGATGAGAAGGACCTGTTTGTAGATGTGGGAGAGTCATCAACAGGCAAATAACCCCAAGCCACAGCATTGAAACTTCAGATGCATTGAGCATCTACTATGCGGCAAATAGCCTCTAAGCAGGACGGATACACAGATGAGGAAGACTTAGGCCCTGCCTGTGAGACTCCAGACGGAAGATAAGGCCCCCCCACCAGCAGTGACACAGGTCAGAGTGTGTGATGGCCAAGCAGAACGAAGAGCAATTAGTTTTGTTTGGAAGACTCTGGAGGACCTTAACAAGGAGGTGCAATTTACCTAAACATGAAGACATCAGTGAAGAAAACAACGGCTAGAAAAAAAGGATGTTCCGAGCAGAGCAGATAGCTAAGCAAGACTCAGAAGAGCTGAAGGGTGGAGAAGGTCAGAGAGAGTGCTAGAATTCCAACATGGAGGGCTGCAAGGCATAAGTCTGGAAAAGCGGAGGGCGGAATGTTCAGAACAGACTACACATGGTCCAGAATGATGGGCTACACATGCACTTTACCTTGGTTTCTAGGCCAGGGGGTTGTAAAGCTTTTATGTTTTTATATTTATTTTTTAATTTTTATATTTCTTTTCTTTTTTTTTTTTGAGTGGGAGTCTCACTCTATCGCCCAGACTGGAGTGCAGTGGCTGCTCCCCGCCACTGCAGCCTCGACCTGCTGGGCTCTGGCGATCCTCCCACCTCAGCCTTCCAAGTAGCCGGAACTACAGGCGCGCGCTACCACGCCCAGCTAATTTTTGATTTATTGTAGAGACGAGGTCTCACCAAGTTGCCCGGGGGGGTCTCGAACCTGCAGGCTCAGGCAATTCACTCACCTCGACCTCCCAAAGTACAGAGATTACAGGCTGAGCCACCAAGCTCGGCCAATTTTTATATTTCAATGGAAATCTTTGCCAAGAAATTCTTACATGAAACACGCTTTTTGCTACATCTCAGCTTTATTACATTTGCTTATTCTTGAATTAATCAGTGAGAAAAATTCTAATCACTTACACATTGGTCAAGTTTAGGGGTAGGTACAGAGTATCATCTCATGTGAATTATTATTTTCATTTTTTCCTTTTTACTTATTGTCATGATTATTTGTGATTAATTGCAACATTGACTTTGAATTAATAGGAGAGACCTGGGATTGGACAATAAAATCCAGAACTGAAAAAAAAAGTTTGGGGGTATGGGTTGCAAGTGACAGAAAATCCAATTCAAATCGATGCAGACAAAAAATAAAAAGATGGGAGAAGGGAGGAATATTTATTACTCATATAAATCCGAGGGGTTCTGGAACTCACGAGTCAGGTGATTGAGGGGCTAAAAGAATATCATCAAAGCTTTCTGTCTCCTCCTCAGCTCAGTGTCCCGCTGGAGTGGCTGCTTCCCGGTGGCAGTCCCCTGGAGCTCTGAGCTTACAATTGTCTTGACAAGCTGCAATCTTCTCCTTCCTACCAGAGTCTGCCAATGTCCCAGAGCTAAGCCTCCATGGCCTGGCCTAGAACACATGCCCACTCCTGCACCTGTCACTGTGGTCGTGATGGTGATGCATACTGCATGGTCATGGTAGGTCCTGCGTCATCCAGAGACTCCAGGGACTGAGAGTGGAGGCAGGATAGTGTCTCAGGAGAACACTGCTGTCACCAGAAGAAGGATGGACATGTAGATATATACACGATTTACTCTATTTTGACTAATACAAAATGTTTAAATTTAGAATAAAGAATGACAATTGCAAGTTTATATCAGTTATAACTTCCAATTTATTTTTTTATTTTTTAGTAGATGGTCAGTGTCTCACTCTGTCACCCAGGGTGGAGTGCAGTGGCACGATCACGGTTCACGGCAGCCTTGACCTCCTGGACTCTGGCGATCCTCCCACCTCAGCCTCCTGAGTAGCTGGTAGCTGAGACTACAGGCACCTGCCACAAGGTCTCACCATGTTGCCCAAGCTGGTCTCGAACTCTTGGGCTCAAGTAGTCTTCCCTCCTCAGCCTCCCAAAGTGCTGAAATTACGGGCATGAGCCACCCTGCCCTGTTTCTGTATTTTATTTGCACAGTATTGAAAAAAAACTCCTGATTCATATAGGAGAGCAAATATAAACATAACCTTTTTAAACAGCACACCTGTAATCCCTGGAACACTCCAGATATTCTTCAATTAAACTTGTGCCAAAATTTGGAATTAGGCTGAAAGTTTGAGTCATAGGAAATTTTATTTCAAAGTTTAGCTACATAGATCACGATCAGTCTCCTCTGGTAACTTAAGTGTTCACTAGGAAGATGCTTTTCAAATATATCTGTAATATATGATGAGAAATTTAACAATGCCATTTTTTAAAAACTCAGACATCTCAGTTCAAAACTTGAATATAGTAAAATAAATGTTTCACTCTTTGAGTCACAAAGTTAAGTTTCAACTCAATTGCTGACACATTATCAGCAAGTGTAGGCTTGGTAATATCGCAACTTCACATTGCCAAATTGAACTCATTCCGTTTATTTAAAAACATCAGCAAGCTGATGCAACTCATATCAGAGTACTATTTGCTAAGTCTCATTTGAGAAAAAATAGTTAGCAATCTCTTGTCTCATTTGAAATAGTAATAACAACACTTCGCCTTAAGTGTTGAGAAGTGTCCCCAGGAGAAAGTGAGTTCTGGAACTCACTCCCCCTTACGTTCAAAAAAACTTGAAAAAGTCTGACATGTGAAGATCATGCCTTATTAAATTGATGATGTCAAAGACATTATTAGCCGCTGGTTTATCATAATCATCATTTTCTTTTTTATTTAGAGACAAGGTCTCACCAAGTTGCCCAGACAGGTCTCGAACCTGAGGATTCAGGCAATCCACTCACCTCGACCTCCCGAAATGCTGGGATTACAGGCTGAGCCACCGAGCCCAGTCCAGCCACTGGTTTAAAAGATGTTCATAGCTCCTTAACAGCTAGTGCCTGTCTGTGCAATGTGCTATGTCTTACTTAAGATCACATTTCAGCAAGAAAGTTCCTCAGCACTTTGCACCAGTGTAGTCATCCTGCAGGCCTTCTTTTACTTAGTGTGAATGGCATGACGCTTTTCTCAACCCCACAAGTACTAGAACTCTCTTATGTGCGTTCTCCCCAGAGCTTAGTAAGGTCTACTGTGAGCTTAATCTGCATAATACACGAGATTCATGCTTGACATGAGCCAGGACTCTATAAATGTTTGGTAAATAAATATATATATATATTTATATAAAATACATGTGTTAGGCCAGGTATAGTGGCTCACGCCTGTAATCCCAGTACTTTGGGAGGCCAAGGCAGGGGGAATTGCTTGAGTCCAGGAGTTCGAGATCAGCCTGGATAACATAGTGAGACCTCGTCTCTATAAAAAAAATTTTACAATTAGCCAGGTATGGTGGCATATGTCTGTAGTCCCAGCTACTTAGGAGGCTGCGGCGGGAGGACCACCTAAGCCCAGGAGGTCCAAGTGACAGTGAGCTGTGATTGTGCCACTGCATCCCAGCCTGGAATGAGACACTCAAAAACAACAACGATTTTTTTTTTTAATGTGTTTTATTTACAAAAAAGTTCAAAGGAAATTTTCACCAAGTCATTGTTTCAAACAAAAAAAAATTCTTGAGAACAAAAATTTGTACGCCCCTTATTAATAGCAAATGAAACAAGAAACCCAAAACGTATCTCCTCTGGGAAGATGTTTTCCAACAGCTCTTCTGACCATGTGACCACTCACATTCCTCAGCCATTCATCAAACAATCAGCAAACAAGCACCTACTAGGAGTCCCTAAACTGTCCCAGCTGCCACGGATATTTGTAAAAAGACATTTTTAAACGCAGTCCTCGACCTCGAGGAGTCTAGCCAGGGAGAATCCTAAAAAAGCGAGTTATCCTAACGCCACCTGATAGGCGCCATAGGAGGAAGATGAATATTACATGGTGTTGACGAGGCCCTTTGAGGTTGCCAGGAGGAGAGACGTGCTCGGGTGACTCGCGTTAATGCAGTTCATTGTGAGGCTGCAGGAGGAAGCGGGGAAGAGCAGGAAGCAGTTGTAGCAGCTGCCTGGCGGGGCTGGCAGCTTGGGGAATGTCATTCAGGACACCATATACCTCCAGCCACCTGTTCTTCTTGACACTGCTTCAGCAGGCGGCATCTGCTGCTCCTTCTCGAGTGCTCTGTCGGGGGGATGACTCAGCCGCGCTCCGCTCTGCTTCCTCTGCTTGGGTTGCTGAATCCTCTCTGAATCCCTTGTCCCTGCTCCACAGCTCCTGCTTTGTCGTGTGGATGTGACTTTCAGACTCCTCCCAGGGTGTCGTTTCTACCCAACCTTTTGGCTGAGTCCCCTGATAAGTCTCAGATTCAAATTGTGTGAAGGAGGCTTTGTCGGATGGGCAGTGGTCATCAAAGATACAGAGACCCTGGAGGGCCAGCGTCTTGCATCAGGCGACTCACTGGCCACCGGACGCCTCAAGTATGGTTGCTTTTGGGTCAGGCATCAATTCTCGGTTGGGTCCGCCAGAGCCAGGGAGGCAGGTTCCTGGTAGAATCATGTCAACCCACACATAGAGCGCTGTGAGCTTCAGCTTTCATCACAAGAGGGATGTGGTTGAGGCCAGCACTGGTACCATCAATGACTTTTCTCCAACACGATGTCATTTTTTGCTTACCACCTTGTTTGCCATCTTTTTTTTTACTTAATTCTTTGTTTTTAAAAGACAGGATTTGGCTTTATCGCCCAGGCTGGAGTTCAATGGCATGATCATAGCTCACTGCAGCCTCTAACGCAAGGGATTCTCCCATCTCAGCTCAAGGAATCCTCTCACCTCAGTTCAAGGGATCCTCCCACCTCAGCTTCCCAAATAGTCGGGACTGCAGGAGTGTGCCACCACAATTGGATAAGTTTATTTTTTGTAAAGAGGTCTCACTATGTTGCCCAAGCTGGTCTCAAACTCCTGGTCTTAAGCGATCATCCCTCCTTGGTCTCCCAGAGTGGTAGGATAACACGCGTGAGACACCACATTCAGCCTCATTTGCCATCTTGACTTTGTGTCAACCATTTGACTTTGCTACAAATAACATCAGAGTTATGACAGATTTTTTGAAAAATATATATCTATGTTTTTGAGTCAGAGTCTCACTTTGTTGCTCAGGCTGGAATGCAATGGCAGGATCACAGCTCACCATAGCCTTGACCTCCTGGGCTCAGACAATCCCCCCACCTCTGCTTCCCAAAGTGCTAGGATTACAGGCATGAGCCACTGCACCTGGCCTGAAAATACATTTTTAAAGTGATTTAAAGTAACCCCAAATTAAAAACAACTCAAATACCACATGAGAGAGAAAACATGAATAATTTATGGTATATTTATAAGAAGGAATATTATACAGCCTTCCAAAAAAATGTGATTTGGAGACTATCGTGACAAGAGAAAATGCTCGCTGATAAAATAATTCAACGTAAATCAGTAGCCACAAGTGATATAGTATCATTAGTGTGTTAATTATACACACATATAGAATTTAAAGAGAATAAACTGGAAATTGACAGTGACTCCTGATGGTGGAATGCTGTTTGAGTTCTATGTTTTTTCTTGTGCATTCTTTGTATTTCCTAACCTTTCAAAGGTTAAAAAAAGACAATGCTCCATTATAAGATATATAAGGTAGGATATAAGACCACCTTTTCTTAGTAGGCAAAGCGCCTCAATTGGCTTGACCAAAAATACAAGATACTTCAGATCCCACATTCTGTTCAGAGGTAAGATTTCCTTCCTTCCTTATTCATGATCCATACTCTAGCAAAGAAAGCAAAGATGATGGTGAAATAAAAAACAAATGGCAGGCCAGGCGTGGTGGTTCAAGTCTATAATCCCAGTACTTTGGGAGGCCGAGGTGAGAGGATTGCCTGAGTCCACAGGTTCGAGACTAACCTAGGCAACATTGTGAGACCTCGTCTCTACAAGTAAACAAAAAATTAGCCGGACGTGATAGTGTACACCTGTAGTTCTGGCTACTTGGAAGGCTGAGGCCGAAGGATCGCCTGAGTCCAGCAGGTCAAGGCTGCAGTGGCTGAGAGCATGTCACTGAGCTCTAGCCTGGGTGACAGAGTGAGACTCCAACTCAAAAAAAAAAAAAAAAAGGCAGACATGAAGCACCTACTCATGAGTCCTGGGCTGTAGTACTTAGAAAGATATTTGAGTTGTCAAAATATAACTCTGTGCGATGGATGCAAAATGAAAAATGGTCTTTGGACAACTAGAATCCACCGGGAGAGAAAAGGAACAACAGAAGATAATACAAAGGAGTCCGGAAGCCTCAAAGACATGGTTAAGTCTGTCTGTGAGAGTGAGGTGAGAACATAGAAAGTTATGGGCCTTTGAGCTGAGCTTTAAGTAATATTTATTGAATTTTCAAGAAAGCCCCCAAAAAGGCACCTTTCTTCCATTCCTGAATTCTCAACTGACTGAGAAATAAGATCAAATAATGGGCAGATGGGAGACCAAATGATTACCTTTACTTGATAAAGGCTTTATAGCTTCAGGTAAGTGGGTTTCCAATTCCGAACCCAGAATTAGACAGATTGATTCATCCAGTCCTAAGGGATGCTTAGCTGCGGCTGGCTTTCTGAGGGAGGGCAAGGCCCCTTTGAAACCTATACAGCAGACCACATGTTCTTAGCAGGCAGGTTCACTCCAAGAAGCAAAGGAGAAAAAAAACTGGAATACACATGCTCAGTGTAGTGGATTCAATGTACCAACACCCCCTCCCCCAATATATCTGCCTAGAGTCTGTAAATGTAAACTTATTTGGAGAAAGGATCTTTGCAGATGCAATTAAGTTAAGGACCTTGAAATGAGATCATCCTGGATTAGAGTGGGCCCTAAATCAAATGGCAGGTGTTCTTGGAAGATAAGAGCAGAGACAGACAGGAGAAAGCCAGGTGAAGATGGAGGCAGAGATTGGGGTGGTACAGCTATAAGCCAAGAGACACCAAGGATTTCAGAAAACCCAGAATGAGGAAGCCCAAAACCCAGAACAAGGAGGAAGGCATGGCACAGACTTTTCCTCAGAGCCTACACGAGGAACCAACCCTGCCCACACCTTGACTTTGGACTTCTGGCCTCCAGCATTGCAAGAGAATCCATTTCTGTTGGTTTAAGTGACCCGGTCTGTGGCAGTTTGTTACAGGAGCAGAAGAAACTAATACACTCCGTGTCTTCTAAACTCAGCAGTCTGTAAGTGGAGAGAGGAAGGAGAAGCCAGATTATTCCCCTAGTGGACCTCTTGCCACAAAGAGGGAACTATTATGAGTTCCCAACTAGAATAACAATACAAGTTAGTAACATTTTTTGAGTGCTTCCTATACCAGTCATTGTTTGGAGTAGTTTCATAAAGAACACACCAGGGACTATGTAGGCAAGGGAATTCTAAAGCAAGGGGGAAGCTTGATGGGGTTTCCCCACCCCACACACTTCCTCATCTATTCCAATCAACTTCCGCCCATTCCAGGGACATTTATTTGGGCCGGGGCTACTGTGATTTACAATTTTGAGTCTCCAGGTTTCCCAAATCCTCTGGTAACAAGAATAGGGGAGTATTCGTTTCATTATACAATTTTTGTAAATATTGTATCCTGTGGGCTAGGTATGATAGCTCATACCTGTAGTCCCAGCACTTTGGGAGATTGAGGTGAGAGGATTGCGTGAGCCCAGGAGATTGAGACCAGCCTGGGCAACATAGTGAGACCTTATCTCCATAAAAATAAAAATAAAAAAGTAGCCAGGTATAGTGGCACATGCATGTAGTCCCAGCTACTCAGGAGGCTGAGATGGAAGAATCACCTGAGCCCAGGGAGCCAAGGCTACAGTAGCCAGGATCATGCCACTGCATTCCAGCATGGGTGACAGAGCAAGACCCCAACTCAAAAATATATATATATTATATAATGTTTATGAGAAACATAGGTGTATTAGTGTTCTCCAGAAGAAGCAGAACCAACAGGATGTATGTACATAAACAAATATACATATATACAAGTACACACACATATATATATATATACATACTTATGGAGAGAGAAAAAGAGAGAGAAAGAGACCTTAAAATAAGGACTTGGTTCACCCGATTGTAGGTGCTGGCAAGTTCAAAGTCAGCAGGGCAAGCCAGCAGTCTGGAGACCCACAGAAGAGTTTATGCTGCAATCTTGAGTTCAGAAACAGTCTGAAGGCAGAATTTCTTCTTCCTCAGGTCTTCAACTGATTAGATCAACCCTATTCACGTTACGGAGGGTAATCTGGTTTACACAAAGTCTATTTATACAAATGTTAATTCCATCTAAAAAATACCTTCATAGCAACACGACTAGTGTTTGACCAAACAACTGGTACCATAGACTAGCCAAGTTGACACCTAAAATAAACTATCTAAATGGGCTTTTTTTTTCTTTTAAAAATTGTGGTAAAACATATATGACATAAAATTTACCATCTTCGCCATTTTTAAGTATGCAGCTCTGTGGCATTGAGTACGCTCACCTTATGCACCCATCACCACCATCCATCTCCAGAACTTTTTTCATCTTGCAAAACTGAATTCTGTACCCATTAAACAATAACTCCCCATGTTCCCCTCCCTGGAAACCACCGTTCTACTTTCTGTCCCTATGAATTTGGCTATTCTAATGCCTATGAGTAGAATCATACAATGTTTGCCTTTTTGTGACTGGCTTATTTGACTCACCACAATACCTTCACAGTTCATCCATGCTGCAGCATATGACAAGATTTCTTTCTTTTTAAGGTTGAGTAATATTCCATTGTATGTATGTAACACATTTTGTCTCTGCAGTTATCTGTCAATGGACACCTGGGTTACTCCCGCCATTTGACTCTTGTGAATGACGCCGCTACGATATTATCTGTTCAAATCTCTGTTTTCAGTCCTTTTGGGGTATATACCCAGAAGTGGAATTACTGGCTCATATGGCAATTCTATGTTTAATTTTTCATGATTTTACTATGTTATACTCATATTGGAAAACTTGTATCAGAAGATGGGATTAACAGTTGTCAATGTGTATATTAGTCCTCAGACTATAGCCACACACCCAAAAGCAAAAGCACTCAATGAGCAACCAAGATAAATTCTGGATACTGCAGGGTGACTATACAGCCTCCGTTTCATCCTTCTTCTTTCCTAAGAGCTCAGTTTTACTCAAATACTCTCTTCTTTCCTACAGAGTCATGTTCCTTAGAGGTACTCCAGCTCTAAGAATGGATTTGATTGGTCAATGGAAAAACCATTGCTCTTCTCAGGAGTTAAGCCATGTTTGGACATGTGATCTGAGTTTGTCCAATAAAATTAGAGGGAAATCTGTAGTGGTCCTCTTGGAAAGCCGTTCTTCATTCTTTTTTTTTCCTTGAGTCGGAGTTTCATTCTGGAGATCAATGACATAATCATGGCTCTCCACAGCCTCGATCTCCTAGGCTCAGGGGAATCTTCTGCTTCAGCCACTCAAGTAACCGGGACTGCATGTGTGCACCACCACATCCAGTTATTTTTTTTTTTTCTGGTAGAGATGAGGTCTTACTATGTTGCCTATACTGAACTTCTGGGCTCAAGCAATCCTCTCTCCTCAGTCTTCCAAAGTGTTGGGATTTAAGGTGTGAGCCACTGCGCCCAGCCACATTTGTACTTTTATTGCCAACATTTGAGCAGTGACCAATTACCCACCATTTTTATTATTTTCAAAACCATGGTGGTTTGCCTTTGAAAGTCCATGGAGATTTAAGTCATTGTAGGCAAGAGGATTGACAACCAAAAACCCCACCACCATCCCCACATATATGCCAATAACAAAATCCTACCGAAGAATCAACAGCGGTCCTAAAAAAGAAACCCCTGGTGTGGAATTCGCAAAACCACCGGCTGATTTCACTTCGACAGTGATACTTATAGAAAGAGGAAAAGCTTTTGAAGTGTAAGCAGTTTAACAAGGAGAGAAAATAGATACTCAAACAAATCATAAATGGAAGGAAACTGTAGAACAATGCAATTTTCAAACTGGTCTCTCAGGCTAACTTCTTTTTTCAAATTTAAACTGTGTTTACTTTAAATTTACATCGTTTAATCTTTCTCAAGGAGTGGTCAGAAATCACTGTTTTTAAAAATCTCACTTTCTTTAATAGCAAAATAATGACTCAGGCCCTGTCTGCAGAATTCTTTGCAGTTTTACTCTGTCTTCATAAAGCTGGTTCAGTTGACAGTTGCTAAGGTGATGGCCTTTTTACAAGACACTTTGTTTATGGAGAAGGGTTAAGGGAGAAGCACTTTTCACTTGAGACTTTCTAGAAAAATGATACTTGCATTTGCCATATATGTCACTCCAGGTCAAATTTTAAAGACAAGAGAACTAATAGATGTTGTGAGACTTAATTAAATTAAGGACAAATGTACTCAGTAAACAAAAGCTTTCAAGTTTCCTAGCCTGTGGCTGTTTTTCAATCCTTTACTCTTTGACTGTTTAAGCTGTGGAACTCAGACCTCATAGTACCCTCTAAGATTTAAAGAAATATACTTTGTATTAGATGGCCCGAGGAGCAGACATAAGTAGTCAAATAATCAAATAAGAATAAAATGTTTTAAGTTATTTGTTTTCATTTACTTGAAATTCTTTGCCCTACATCACCCCCTACTAGATGAATTAATGTTATGTTTGCACATGTTTGCCACTTATTATTATTGTGGTGGTTGTTATCATTTTTATTCTTTTTTTATGCTTTTTGAGTTGGAGTCTCACTCTGTCGTCCAAGCTGGAGTGCAGTGGCATGCTCACGGCCACTGAAGCCTTGACCTCTGAACTCAGGCAATCCTTCCGCCTCAGCCTTCCAAGAAGCTGGAACTACTGGTGTGCACCCCCACACCCAGCTATTTTTTAAGTTTATTGTAGAGATGAGGACTTGCCATGTTGCCCAGACTGGTCTTGAACCCGCGAGCTCAGGTAATCCTCTCACCTCCGCCTCCCAAAGTACTGGGATTTCAAGCGTGAGCCATAGTGCCCAGTCATCATTTTTATTCTTATTAAAGAAATCACTGCCAATGTAGGAACATCTTAGAATGACAAATTCAAAGCTACTATTCTGGGTAGGTCTACTTACCCTACATTTAACATTCCTAACTCACTATGTTTTTTGTTGTTGATGTGTGTTTTTGTTTGTTTGTTTGAGGTGGGGTCTCACCCCGTCACCCAGGCTGGAGCGCAGTTGCACAATCACGGCTTACTGCAACCTCGAACTCCTGGGCTCAGACAATCTTTACACCTCAGCATCCCAAATAGCTGGGACTACAGGTGCTTGCCACCATGCCCAGCTAATTTTTTTTTAGTAGAGATCAGCTATGTTGCCTAGGCTAATCTCCAACTTATGGGCTCAAGCTATCCTCCTGCCTTGGCCTCTCAAAGTACTGGGATTACAGGTGTGAATCACCATGACTGGCTGTGTTTCTTGATGGAAATACTCACCACCCCATTCCCACCTTCCAACCTCAAAAGCTAGTAGTATAAAGTCAACGGCAGAGCTTTTCAATTTACGGCTGATCATTTACGATCAGGCAAAGGTATATGATGTAACGGGGTCCAGTGGGAATGCTGCAAGGGCTTCTGGGTAGATTTTCCTCATTTTTAAAAGGAGACACAAGACAGAAACATTCCCTTTTTCTCCTCTGGACTCTGTCATCTGTCATTAGAGCATGAAGCTGTCATGGATATGTTGTTAAAATGTGGATAAAAGCCAACATGCTAGGAATGACAGAGTGGGAAACTGAATCAAAGAAAATCTGGGACCACGATGGTATTGCTAACCAGATGAAATAACCCTGGCATCACTTTTCCTCCAAACTTTGTATTTTGTGAACTAATATAATGTGTCTTTACCATTTAAACAACTTAGATTTTCTGTTACTTAAGCCAAAAGCACCCTGCATAAGTATGACATATTGCAAAAATGGCCCCAATTCTTTTTTGACCTTAGTCTTATTTGCCTCTCCATTCTTTGAAAAAGTCTGTACCTATAGACTGTGCAATGTAGCTTTGCCTCTCCTTCCGTCAAGAGACAATGTATCCATGCCTTGAACCTGGACAAGGCTTGTGCCTTGCTGTGGGCAACAGAATGCAGGCAGCAGCAATGTTGAAAAGTTCAGAACCTGGGCTTTAAGAGGCTTTGTATAATTTCTTTCTCACTTGTAGAATGCTGTGGCCACCATTTAAAGCTTAGGCGAGCCTGTGGAGAAAGAGAGACCTGTGGAGAGTGGCTCAAATCTCCTAGCCACTTCTACTGCCATCAAGCCATCCAGCCTCAACAACTCACCAGCTGATCACAGATACATAAATGAACTCAGCCAAGATCAGCCATGCCAGCTGAGACCAGAACTGCCTGGGAATCCCAGCCCAAATCGCTGAACTACAGAATTGAGAATTAAAATAAGTGGTTATTTTGTTAAGCCACTATGTTGTGGGATTATTTGTCATGTAGCAAAAGCTAACTGATACACACATTAAAGTAAAAATCTGGGTTATTGCTAAGAGCAACAGCTTGCTTCCCTTAACTGCATGTTTCATTCTCCAATCTTCAAATATATATTTAGCTGGGAATTGGAAAGAGATAGGTACATGTGCTGCCAAAATTAAGTCATTAAATATATACATGTGAGACTCTTGCACAGGTGCGGAGATGAATTACTGAAGGTAATCCTGGCATCTCACCATCATTTCCTGTTTTTGACCTATTGTCAGATTGTCCCTCTCGATGAGAGAGAAGAGAGGATAGAACAAAAGAATGGATAGTAAAAAACTGTGCACAATCTGAAACCATTTATATTTGGCATGAGAAAACTATATTTGTATGCATTCATAAACCCCATCTTTCCTTCCTTCCTTGGGCTAGCATTGAAGGTAGATTGCTTTCTCCATGTACTCTGCAGCCCAGTGCAAAACTAGGCAACTTAGAAACCTTGTGAGTGGTAGGGCATCCAACCTGCAGTCAAATGAATCGTGAAATTGTAGGACAGAAACCAGCCTTAGGGAACACCTAGCTCAACTCCTCCTCCCCATGTAGCCATCTTCTCTGTAACATTTCATTCAGCAACCTTTACAGAGTACCTCCAATGTGAGAGCGACCAGGCCTATGCCACAGGAAATTCAAGAAGAGTAATGAGCATCCCTGCCTTCAAGATTACCAGCCAATAGGGAAGATAAGGGGCTTACATAAATGAGATCCCAATGCAAGCAGTTAAAGAGACCTAAATACTAAACTCTGTGGAGTTTAAAGGAAGAGAGAGCTCTCTCACGGTGAAAATAGGGAAGAGATAGCATTGGAAACGAGCCTTGAATGACAGATAATAACTTAACCTTCAACAATACCATGGGAAGGGGAAGTCTCTGATAGAGGAAATTTCATATGCACAGATATGGAGATGGGAAACAATAGACCAGCATTTCAGGAGCAGCAGATACTGACAATCTGTAAGCATTTATTACATGAACAATCTGGATTTTACCTTCCATTCTTGCCCCTCTCCTGTCTTCTTCATGTGAATAAAAGGTGTCCATTCATCAGCTGCTCCAGCACAAACCTGGGAGGCATCCTTGACTTCTTCACTTCCCTCAAGCCCCAGATCCAAATCATCATAATGCCCAGTCAGCTCTAATCACCAAGTTTTTTTGTGGATCCCCCCTCAAAAAACCAGAATTTATTCTTTAAAAATTGTGTATTTATTCTTACTTCAGTCACCTTCAAAGTACTCTCCATTTGATGTAATACACCTATTGAGATGGTTTTTCCACTGCTCAAAACAGTTTCTGGACTCGTCAATTTGGATGCCTTTTAGTACTTCTGCCGTTTTGTGTTTCACCTCATCTACATCAGCAAACATTCCCATTTGAGAACTTTCTTCATCTGGGGCAACAACAACAAAAAAGTCACTCAGGGCAAGATCAGGTGAATAGGGAGGGTGGGACAAGGGGATTATGCCATTTTGGTCAAAAACTGCAGAACACTCAGTGCAGTGTGGGCAGCTGCGTTGTCATGGAGGAAGAGCCAGTCACCAGTTTGACAAAAAAATTCACTGAATTCGAATGTAGCCTCTCACAACAACACTAGCTGGTACACTGATGCCAGTGGGTTCCTAGAACACTTACATAGCAGAGGAAGCCTGTACTAGAAGGGACCCACCCTCCAAAAGATAATACTGGAGTTTTTTGGGTCCCCCCTCATATGTCTCGAACACAAATCCTTCTCACCATCTCTTTCACCACCAGCTGAGTCTGGGCCATCTTCTTCCATAGCAACCTCCTAATTTCATTTGATACCTCCACTCTGAACCTCATTCCATCTTCCCCACCCCCACCACACACACACACATACACAGCAGCCAGAGTGAGCTTTGTAAAATATAAGTCAGTTCCTATCACCCCTCCATTGGCTTCAAAAGTAAGGTAGGGCCCCAATGGAATCTTCCTTGAATAAATGTTTGCCTAACTGCTAAGCAGAGGGAGAATGCCACTCTCTTTGACACATAACTCTTCCAACTCTGTCTACCTACTGTTCATGAAGACAAACTCACTATTTGAGGGAGAAGCTTGTTTCAGTCTTTCAGCCAGGTCTGGTTTGGGTCCCGCTAACCACAGACACCCACAGATTCCTGAGGATACTTTCAAGCTAAATGCAAACTCTTTCATTTTCCTGAGTAGGCTTCTGCACAGAATCTTTCTCCACTTTCCTATTCTGGTGAACTGGGCTGGGCCTTGAAGAAACTCAGGGACTTTATCAGCACCTTCTCTTTAAGGCTGGATCAGAGTCAGCCTCAGCAGCCAACTTGTGTGGCCTTTCTCCTGGGTCTCACCCTGGTCTCACTCAAAGACCAAGGACCCCTCCTATACAGACAACACCCAAAGCTCAGCACCCAGCATGCCTCAGAGGAGGGAGACTAAGTAAGGGACTTTCATAACCATTTCCCTTCATTCTTCCTCCAAATTTCCAGCTCCCAGTCCAGGAGAGGGGGTGAGTAAGGCATTGTTCTGAGAGGACCCCATTGTATGTTTGATGAATACCAGGGCCCCTCCCTCAGGAGGCTGGGAAGGAGAATGGAGAGTGGGTGGCCAACAGACAGTACTTTTTTTCTTCTGGCAAATAATGCAGAAAATGGATAATTCCCACAAACATAATCATGTTAGCAATTCATGTGTAATTTGGCATATGCTCGCTAGTCAAATAATGACTTAAATTGCTTGCGGAATCTATAAAGGAAAATGTACTTAGTCATTTTAATAAGAATAGTCCCTGGAGACAAATTTTTCAAAGAATGGAGAGGCAAATAAGACTAAGGTCAAAATATCATCTCCAGGTCTGTGTCATGAAAGCTGTCGAGAATACATTATCTCCCCTATAATGACTCACCTACCATACCCACACATGAATGTGCACTTCTCTCTCTCTCTCTCTCTCTCTCTCTCTCTCTGGCGTGCACATGTGCATGCCCATACCCATACACACTGAACTCAGCTGTCTTAAGCATACACACACATCCATTCACATAGACATTCACACACTTCCTCCTAGTATTTCCCAGTCCCAGGAATTCTCCAACCCTTCTCCTGCTTACTATCCTGCTCTCCACATGCAGACATCACTCCAGATGCAAACGACATCCCTGGTGTCATTGACAGTTATCCCAGTAGGCTGTTGCCATCAGTCCCTATGCATAGGTTGGTTTCCTAGCTCCACCACTTACTATCTATGTGACTTCGGGCAAATTAACGTCCCTGAGCCTCTGTTTCTACATCCAAAATTGGCATCATAATAGAGTCTCTCTCATGCTCAATGTTGAGAAGCAACCATGCACCTGGCACCCTTCCGGTGCTGGGAGTACAGTAATACAAAAGATGAAATTCCTGCTCTTGAGAAACTTACTTTCTAGTGGGGAGGAAATAGTTCTCAGAAAAAAAAATAAGAATTTCAGATAAGCACTGCTAAAAGTAGAACACAGTAAAATGATAGAAGTGTAGAGGGAAGACGTGCTAGGCAGCTTCAAAGATGGCGCTAATGACCCTCACCTCCTGGTACTCATCCCCCTGTGTGGCTCTCTTCCTGTTAAGTAGGCTGACCAAGGTAACCAATAGAATATGGTGGAAATGAAAGGGTGTGACTTCCAAGGACAGGTCATAAAAGACATTGCAGCCTCCACACCACTCTCTCTTGGGTCACTCGTTCTACGGGAAACCAGTTGTTGTATTATAAGGACATTCAAGTAATCTCATGAGCAGTCCTAGGGCAGAACGGTAATGAATGAAGCCTGTTGCCCATGGCCAGCATCAACCTTGCCAATAGCCGATCAGCACCACCATGTTGAAAGTTATCCTCTAACCCCAGTCAAGGCTTCAGATGACTGTAGCCCCAGCAAACTCATAAAAGACGCCAAGCCAGAACCACCCAACCAAGCTGCTCTGGAATGCCTGACCCATAGAAACTACAAGTCTATAAATTTTTATGATTATTTTAAGTCACTAAGATTTGAGGTCATTTGTTATACAGTCATAGATAATGCATACAGGGAACTTTGGATAGGGAAGTCTTCGGTGAACTTCGCTGATCTTGGGTTATTGTGAGGATTAAATAAGTAAAATGTAAAAGTGCTTAGCAAAGGATCAGGCTTTTAGCACACGTTCATTATTTGTGGTGAAACTAATCTTCATCCAACACCCTCCTATTACAGATAAGGACCTTGGGATCAGAAGAACTTCAGACATTCGCCAGTGTCCTCCAACACAAGTGCCAGCCAAACTAAGTCAGAGGCCAGGTCTCCCAGTCTCTCTCCTCTAGACCCTAAGCCAGACTTCTGTCTTCTTATACACTCTGCTGCTTTATTCCTTGCACAAAAAACTGCTGGAGTGAGTATGTAGCAAGTCTGCCCACAGATTCAGACTCTTTGGGTCTGCGTGGCTACCCCGGGACATGTAGACAGAGCAGGGGACAGAAAGAATGCGACGTGGTATGGTCGGGACCAGTTCTTCCATGCTGCCGTGAGGACTCCTTCAGAAACCACTAGCCACGGCCAGGTGGGCAGTTCTGGATTTTTACAGAATGCTCTCTTATTTGCTAATTTCTTTTGGGAATCCAACAGCTGCTTTTAAGATTTCGATGCTGATCACCTTTGAAGGCCATGAGGAGAGGGAAAGAGAAAGGCAGATTGTCTGGGAAGCCCATGAGCCTATCTGGGCCCCTGCTCCAAAGATCCTTTTAACACAGGCTGGTTCCCATCTGCTGTTCTCATTCTTCCACGGGGTCAAGGATGCGGCCAGTTTTCCTCTCTTGGTGGCCACCACACCCACTCTTTCCCTGGGCGTCTGTCCTCCCCTTCACCCCTGTGACCAGCTGTGGAGTAGCACATCTCCCTCAAACCTCCCTCCTTCCTTATATCCCTCAAAGATAAGCTCACAGGCCCCATTTGTTCTAAAGAGTTCACCACTGGCCACTACAGAGAAATAGACAACAGGCAAAAAAAATAACCAAAGTGGCCAGGTGCAGTGGTTCACGCCTGTATTCCCAGCACTTTGAAAGGCCAAGGCGGGAGGATTGCTTGGGCTCAGGAGTATGAGACCAGCCTGGGCAACACAGCAAGATCTTGTCTCTACAAAAAATAAAAAAAGTAGTTAGGCGTGATGGTGCACACCTGTAGTCTCAGTTACGTGGGAAACTGAAACAGAGGGATGGTTTGAGTCCAGAAGGTCGAGGCTGTGGTGAGCCATGATCGTGTCCCTGAACTCCAGCCTGGGTGACAGAGTGAGACCCTGACTCAAAAAATAACAATAGTAAAATAAAAAGGAAAGAACTGAAGTGGGGGAAAATACAGAAATAGAGACTCTTTTGATGTGACCATGCCACTCCTTTACTTAAAACCTCTGAGTCACTCTGCATGCCTACAGAGCAAATCCCAAGCTCTTTACGGAGGCACACACAGTTCTTCAAGATCTTACCTGGTTCGAATCCTTGCTCTGTGCTTGCTGACTGCGTGTCCTTGAGCACATTACTTGTTCTCTGCATGCCTCATTTTCTTCTAATGTAAAAAAGGTCCTCACAATATGGGCTATTGTGAGAACTAAACAAGTCAACACATAGGAAGCCTTAGATCCTATCTGACTCATAGTAAGTGTTCAATCAATACCTATCGCTCTTACACTGATGATGAACACCTCCGCCAATGTATCCATTAATCCCTGCCCTGCACCTGCTTGAAGAGCCCTCACATAGGTAGCCTGCTGTTAATCCCCTCCATGTGTTCTGGCTCCGTTCATACACAACCTTCACCATGCCCTAAACCTGGCTCATGTCTAGGTCTTCAGAGAGGACATTCTAGGACATTCTAGGTGGCTCCTGCCTGTCATTCCAGCACCTTAGGAGGTTGAAGTGGGAGGATCACTAGAGGTCAGGAGTTCAAGTCCAGCCTGGGAAACAGCAAGACCCCCATCTCTATTTTTTAAAAATTTAAAAAGAGTCTGGGTGTAGTGGCTCATGCCTGTAATCCCAGTACATTGAGAGGCCAAAGTGGGAGGATCGCTGAGAGACCAGGCGTTTGAGACCAGCCTAGGAACATAGTGAGATCTTGTCTCTACAAAAAATTAGCCAGACATGGTGGCACATGCCTGTAGTCCCAGCTGCTCGGGAGGCTGAGGCAGGAGGATCTCCTGAGCCCAGGTGGTCAAGGCTACAGTGAGCAGTGATCATGCCACCACACTCCAGCCTGAGTGACAGAGTGATATCCCAACTAAAAAAAAAAAATTATTTTTAAAGAGAGAAAGGATGCTCTACCCAAGCAAACCTTTTTTGGAAATCACTCCATGCCCATCCTGTCATTGCCACAGGCTGGCTCAGGTCCCCCCTCCTCTGTGCTCCTATGGCACCTATGCATTTCTCCATTATTATCTAAGACTACATGCATGCATTTGATTGGGGGTTTCTTTCTGGGGTTTTTTGTTTTTGTTTTTGAGTTGGAGTCTCACTCTGTCACCCAGGCTGGAGTGCCGTGGCATACTCACGGCCACTCCAGTGTTGACCTGCTGGGCTCCGGCAATCCTTCTGCCTCAGCCTTCCAAGTAGCCCAAACTACAGGTGCGTGTTACCACGCCCAGCCATTTTTCATTTTATTGTAGAGGCGAGGTCTCGCCAAGTTGCCTGGGCTGGTCTCAAACCCGAGGACTCAGGCAATCTACTCACCTCGGCCTCCCAAAGTGCTGGGATTACAGGCTGAGCCACTGAACCTGACCCATATATGCATTTGAATTATCTACAGCTGTGTAACAACCTACCCCAAAACTTAGTGGGTTCAAATAGCAGCTGTTTTATAGGCTCACAGTTCAACGTGTCGATAGTGGATACACAGACCCACAGTTCTATAGGTCAAGGATTCAGCCAAGACTTGGAGGGGCATCAGCTGAGGTTCATTCCCTCGGTTGCATTCAGTTAATGTCTGGACTAACTAGAAGGCCTGCGAAGGTTTCACTTTGTGTGTGGTGGCTCAGCGCTCCTCTCGCAGCTTACTCCATGTGGCTAGCTTGGGCTTCCTCACGGCATGGTAGTCTTCTTTCAAGCCAGACTCCTGACAAAGTGGGAAATACTCCTTCCAAACAGCATTGGAGGAGTGACAAAAACAGACATTGTGGTTCTCTTAAAGCCCAACCTCAGAGGTTACACAGCATTGCTTCCACTATATTCTATTGGTCAGAGCTAGTGATGGGGCCATTCCAAATTTAAGGGAAGGAGTGGGAAGAATTGGTAGCCATCTTGAAGTCACCATCACAGTTATCTCTGAACAAGATTCTGAAGTCCTTGAAGGCAAGAACAGAATTGTATTAGTCTTGGTGTCCCCAGTTTCTAATTGGGACTAGTGCCTGGTGTAGAGAAGGTGCTTAACAAGTTGGAGTATTTTCATTTGCTTGTTTGTTTGTTTGGTTTTTGAGTTGGGGTTTTACTCTGTCGCCCAAGCTGGAGTGCAGTGGCACAATCATAGCTCACAGCAGCCTCAGACTCCTGGGCTCAAGTGACCCTCATGCCTCAGTCTCCCAAGTAGATGGGACTACATGTGTACACCAACACACCCAGCTAATTTATTATTTTGTAGAGAGAAGGTCTTGCTATGTTGCCCAGGCTGGTCTCATACTACTGGCCCCAAGCAATCCTCCCACCTCAGTCTCCCAAAGTACTGGGATTACATGTGTGAGCCACCATGCCCGGCCACAAGATGTTGCTGAACTGAACTCCCACACAAACACAGGAACTCTCTAGAGGAAGACAAACTGTCCTAAGCAAACCCCCGAGGCAGCTCCCCTGGGAGCTGCCAAAGTCTCCCGCCCACAGCCTCTGCTTCTTGTCAAATCCATCTTCAGTTCGTTCCTGGCACAACAAGGTGTGCAAGCAATGCCAAAGTCACTAATTAAGTACCAGTGTCTCTAACTGACTTTTACACAGATAAAAGACAGAAGCAAAAGAAGTGAGTGTAGCTAGAATGTTCTACATGCCTATGTAAAGGACTGATAACATGTGAGCTGTATCTGTGTAAACATTTCCAACTCGAGTGCTGTGGAGGCCGGGGGCATCCTCAACTAAGAGGACTCACAAGTCTCCTTATTTGGGAAAAACCCTCCCCCAAACCCCAAACGGTCAAAGCTGGTGGCTAGAGTGTGAGGCCACTCTTGAATTCCATAGAGAAGGTCCTGTTGTTTTTGCCCACGGCTCACGGCAGGCAGCAGCCCAAGATGACTACAGGAATGCAAACCACCCAAGACCAGGCGCCAAGGGCAGACCACGGGAGGTGAGAGTGTGAGGGTGAGTCAGCTCAGACCACCAGCAATTGTCTGTGGAGAGAAAGTCCAGGCCTTGTCTACGCCAGCCCTGGCACAAGCAACTCGTTTCTAACTAGCAAACCATTGGAAGGAAAACAAATACAACATAGGAATATCCGAGTACACAGGTTTGCTTCTTGGTCCATCTTAGTGTTCACATGTCCTCACCGATGGAATGGTCCCTTCCCGACCTAAGATCTCAAACAGCTAGAGGCAGGGCAGATGACTACAGAGAGAGCCCACCTGATGCCCAGCAGGGGCAGGGAGGCAGCTCTCTGCAACTGGGGACAACTTGGCAGATGCCAGCCAGTCTGGAGAAGATTACTTCTACAAGTCAGGAGTGTTCTAGATGCATGAAAAAGTGACCCACTTAGCAACTCTCTGGAATCCTGAGAGTGAAAAGTATTGCCCAAGTCACCATATTATCTTCTTATGAGGCAGCTAAAGGTTTAGAAGACACTGCAGGGTGCAAGAAAGAGTACAAACTCCTTTCCTTGACACTTTAAGCGGGTAGAATCCTGGCAACTGGTGGGGCTGCGTCCATAGTTCCGAGTTCCATGTTCCTTTTGCATGTTCTTCATTCTCTCTTAGAAACTAGGTTATGAAGGAAGAGTCCCATGCCAGACACCCACGTTTCCAACCAACAGATATCTAGTGAGCTCATTCCACATACCAGGCCCCGATCCAGGTGCTGGAAACAGCAAAAAGCCTAAGAGACAAGGTGTCTGTGATATTGGAATTTTCCAACAGGCAAATAAAAAGGCAGCTCCAGATCATGACAAGGGATGGGAACAGAAGAAATTGTGAGGGTGGGAAGTGTGACAGGGAATGGCTTCTTCAGTTAGAGACTGCGTCTCCAGGAAGGTGGACTTTGGGCCTTCAAGGCACAGAGAGAGCCATAATCTAGGAGAGAGGAGCCTTGGGCGGCAGAAACAGAAAGGGCACAACAATCAGAGACAGGCCTGATGTCTTTAAGGAGCAGAAAGAAGGTCGAGGTGAATATCAGAAACACGATGTTAAGACAAAGCAGGGCTGCATCATTCAAGGCCTTGTGTATCACAGTCGGAATTTGGATTTGATGATACCCCTTATTTTGCCTGACTATTGCTGTTCCTGATTATTTAGCACTCTAAGGCTTCATTTGTAAGCATCTATGATGCACCAAACCAGTGGTCCTCAAAATGTGGTCCTCTGACCAGCAACATTGGCATCACTCTGGAAATGTGTTAAAAATGCAAAGTCTGACTAGGCATAGTGGCTTACACCTATAATCCTAGCATGTTGGGAAGCCAAGGCAGGAGGATTGCTTGAGCCCAGGAGTTCAAGTCCAGCCTGAGCAACTTAGCGAGACCTTATCTCTACAAAAAATCAAAACATTACCAGACGTGATGGTGCTAGCCTGTAGTCCCAGCTACTTGGGAGGCTGAGGTAGAAGGATCACTTGAGCCCAGGTTGAGACTGCAGTGAGGCATGATCATGCCACCACACTCCAGTCTGGGCAACAGAGTAAAACCCTGACTCGACCAAAAAAAAAAAAAAAAAGCAAAGTTTCAGTCCCCACAACAGACTTGCTAAACAAAAAACACTAGGGGTGGGATCCAGCAATCTGCATTTATAAGCCTATGCTTGGAAAAGTTTGAGAACCACTGGTCCAGAGAAAAAAATTTTTAGATTGTTAAAATGTTCTTAAGTGCAAACACGTTTTTAAAGAAGATGAGGAAATGTACTACACATGTTTTAGTATGATTTCTATCTAAAAGAACAGAAGTAAACAATATTTAGATCCTGACTGACCTTTTCTCAGCCACTTTGACCCTCACTATATGGGCTGTGATACACTGAGGAACGTAGGGTCTCAGGAAGCCAATTAAGCTAGTTGTCCCTAAACATAATGGACTAAGGTAGGGATCCTTTTGGGGCTATATTTTAGGGACTGTGCTGTAATAGCACTGTAAATAAATATAATTATCACTTTGAACAAAGCAAAACAGGCCCTAAGAGATGAAACCACATGACCAAGTACACAAGCCTAGGAAAGGGCAATGCTGGTATTCAAACCCAAGTGTATTGATTAGCAAATGCAGAATAACAAATTGCTCCAACCAGGCTCGGTGGCTCAGCCTGTAATCCCAGCACTTTGGGAGGCCGAGGTGAGGGAATTGTCTGTACCCGCGGGTTTGAGACCAGCCCAGTCAACTTGGAGAGATTTCATCTCTACAATAAATCAAAAATTAGCCGGGTGTGGTAGTGCATGCCTGTAGTTCTGGCTACTTAGAAGGCTGAGGGGGTGGCTGTGAGCATGCCACTGCACTCCAGCCTGGGCAACAGAGTAAAACTCCAACTCAAAAAAAATAAAAATGACTCCAAACTAAGCAGCTTAAAATGTCAAACATTTATTTCATAATTGCTAAGAATCAGGGATCCAGGAGTGGCTTAGCTTTGTGGTGCTGTCTCAGGGTCTCTTGAGAGTTTATGGACGCTGGCTTTTGTGGAGACTCTCAGTCCAACCTGTCCCATTGCTATCTTGCCGGAAGTCCTCTTGAGAGTTTAATGTCAAGCTGCAGTCATCTGAAGGCTGGATGCCCCTCTGAGCTCATTCACGCAGCTGTCAGCAGGAGGGTTCAGATTCTACCCAAGGAGGTTTCTTCTTAGAGAGCTCATGACATGGCAGCTATCCTTCTCCAGAGCAAGAACTAGAAGAAAGAGAAAGAGAGTGGGATCAAATTGGAAGCAACACTGTCTTTGATCACCTCATCTTGGGAGTAATGTATGATCATTTCTGCTGTGTTCTTTGGGTCACATAGGCCAATCCTAGTACAACAAGGGAGAGAACTACACAGAGAGATGAATATCAGGATTGATGAATATCAATCATGGGGGTTTGTCCTAGAGCAATGGTCCCCAGTCTTTTTGGCAACAGGGACTGGTTTTGTGGAAGACAATTTTTCTGCGGATGGTGGGAGGGGCAGGGACATGCACCACCTCAGCTCCATCTCAGGTCATCAGGAATGCACACCTAAATCCTTCGCAGGTGAAGTTCAGAATAGGATTCACACTCTTATGAGAATCTAATGCTGCCACTGAATTGACAGAAGTCGGAGCTCTGTTCACCCACTACTCACCTCCTGCCGTGCAAATGGTTTCCTAACAGGCTACAGACTGTCCTAGAGGATGGCTACCATACCAAGTCTGTCTCACTTTGAAACATAGAATGTCTTTATTTATGCCTTCAATAAAAGTTGAATGATGAGTAATTTCCAGATGCTGTCCTGGACTCTGAATAATGTTGGTAAATAAACCAAACATAATCCTTACCATCCTAGAGTTTATAATCCGATGAAAAAACTATACAACCAACCAGGCACAGCGGCTCATGCCTGTAATCCCAGCACTCATGCCTGTAATCCCAGGTGAAGTGGGAGGATTGCTTGAGCCTAGGAGTTCAAGACAAGCCTAGGCAGCAGAGCAAGACCTCATCTCCGAAAAAAAAATTTAAAAATTAGCTGGGTGTAGTAGTGAATGCTTGTAGTCCCAACTACTCAGGAGGCTGAGGCAGAAGGATCATCTCCCAGGAAGCTGAGGCTGAGATGAGGCGTGATCGTGCCACTGCACTCCCCTGGGCAACAGAGTGAGACTTTGACTTAAAAAAAAGTAAACAAACAAATATACATATAATTTTAATTTGTGATGAGTACTATGTACATAGTACATACTATGTACTAAATACTATATACTAAGTACTCTGAACTCTAATAAACAGAATACAGTGGGAAGGGGGTAGAGGACCTAGTTATTCAAATTGGTAAAGCCCAGAAGACAGCTTTCAAGAGGTCACCTTCAATAATGGTCTTCAAACTTTCTGGATTAATCAATAAAAAATTTTGAGCAATCACTCCTAAAAAACATTTTATTCTGTTTTAAATTTCATATATATGTATGCTTGCATACATGTAGACACATAATACAGACATTACATACTTAATAATATATAGAAAAACAAGACAATATAATATACAAATATATATCATATATAGAAAAATTAAAAGGATGAGATAAAGTTGAAATATAAAAGATTTTTAAAATTTATAAAGTTGTTAAATTCTTTTGCGCTTAGCTTTAAATTTTTTACTGATAATATTTTGATGAGACCTATCTGACTGAATATGCTGTATTATTTTTTATGCTTTTCTTATTCTTTATGAATAAAAGGTCTGATTCTAAATTCAGTTATTTTGGTGCTTGGATTTAATAGCTATCAGACATGGAAAAGATGCTTCCCAAAAATACCTTGATTAAAGCAAGAGATGGGCTTTAGTGCTCATGTCACCAAAGTCGGATACTTGTTTTTTAACCTTATCCATCAATTAGATGAAATTTCCAATAAAAATGGCTAGCAAATTTTTATCTTTCCTCATGTCAATTGTTCATACAAACTAACAAGAAATGGATTCAAAATATTTTAGAATTGTTTATCATTTTTAAAATGTTAAAAATTATGTTTTCAAGTTAAGTATGTAGATATGACAGTTTTTAGAGGGGCATATTTATTGCATTTTTGGCAATAAATTTACTTAACTATTGAAGATTTTCCAAATATCCATTTTTAAAATGCTCTACTCAGAGCATTAAATGTGGGTACTTCCTCACTTACTGTTAAAAGATCCATTTATCTGCATAATTGCACAATTTTTTGACCAAATTATTTTGTTCATGGCTTTCTCTAGCAATGTAGCTAAACAAGAACTTATATGAGAAGCTAGAAAAATGTCAGTTCTGCCCTTATTTGTTGTTCAGTTAAACTGGAATTATTGGGGAAATCTCCAGACTCAGCCTCTTTTTAAAAGATATTTTTAAGTAACTTATTTATTTAGGGAAATGCTTGGTTAAACCTAGATTATATAAGATTTCCTTTTCTAGAAATGGAGAACTAGGTAATTCAGACCTACTCTCCCACTGAGGACAACAAGCAAAACAAAATACTTTTAAAATCTGCTTGAAAGTCCTAGACAGCTAACATGATGGTGAGGAATTATTGGGTTAGTATGTGGCAAACAAGGGAACTGAGTTTGGCAATTTGGGCAACTTTTTCTCTTACAGCATAAGCCAATTCTTAAAATTAGGACTGAGAGGTCAAGGAGCTGAGCATAAAGGCTGTTAAAAAGCTAAGGCCAAATTTGGTGCCCAGCACCAATAAGCCAGGATAGCTCTCACAAACCTCATTGCTTTTGGATGGGCCACTGAAGGACAGTACCCTAAAAACAATGATAAACCAAAGGAAGGCAGTACCTGAAATTGAATTCAAATGATCCCACAGTGCTCATACCTCACATACCTAGCAGAAGTATGAATTCACTCTAGAGGATGATAACACTGTTAGAGAACTCTAATTGTATCTACAAATAATGTTTTAAGTTCAAATATCAGAACACAATAAAAGAAAAAATAGCAGAAAAGCAAGGAGACAAGACCATAAAAATGAAAAGCAAGAAAACATAGACACGGATCAAAAGGCTCAGATATTAGAGTTTTTAGACTTTATATTTACTTTTAAAAATACTATATTTGCTTTGCTAGGTTAAAAAAATTAGAGAAGAGTATAAGAAACCTAACAAAGTTTTTCAAACTTCAAAAAAAAATGCCATAAAATAATACTTTTATAAATTGCAATTTACGTGAATTAGTAGAGCAATGAAATAATAAAAAGACACCAAATATAAGCCCAAACACTATTTGCAGAGTAATTGGCTGAGATATTTCCAAAACTAATTAAACACATCAATTGACATGTTTAGGAAACCCAAAACTGATTGAATAAAGGAAAACCTAGACACTTTATAGTCAAAATGCCAAAATACATAAGCAAAGAAAATATCTTAAACACAACCAGAGGAAAAAAGATTGACATCAAAGAAACAATAATTAGATTTACAGCTTATTCCACAACAGCCACATTGGAAGCCAAAAGACAATAGAATAATAACCCCCAAGTGCTGAAAGAAAACTGCCAACCCTGTACTCTGTTTCCAAGGTATAAATACATGCCAAGAATGAAAGTAAAAAGACATGTTCAGACAAACCAAAACTGGGAGAATTCATCCCTAACAGACTAGAAGTTTTATATATATACCAGGGGTGCCAAATATATATACAAATTTATATACAAATATATGTACACATTTTAGGAGATGTTATCTATGTATTACTTTTAGTTCATCATAATCAGAAGTGTGAACACTGTTAGTAACCACTTTGAGCACCTCTTATAACTGCAGAAGTCAAACATGACTTGTGTTCATCTTTTGTTACCGTTATATATTGAGTATTACAATTTTAATACAGTTTTTTCCTTTCTCAATATAAATATAGATAATATATATGTTGCCTTCAGACAAAAAGTAATGATTCTAAGTAAAAGGTAAGAAATGCAAAAAAGAATGATAACTATAACTGAATATTAATTTTGAAATAATATAAATAATGTTTTTAGGCAAATTATATAGAAAATTATAAAACACTGAAAAATTATTAAAAGAAAAAGTCACGTTTTAAAATACATGAATTGCCCCAAAAGAGGAAAAAGAACCAAATAATATTGTATTTTTATGTCAGATATAGATCGTAATATTTGGTATAATCATTACAAGAATGTATAGGACTGGAATCACTTTTTTTGTTTGTTTGAGTTGGAGTCTCACTCTGTCGCCCAGGCTGGAGTGCAGTGGCACGCTCACGGCCACTCCAGCATCGACCTGCTGGACTCAGGCAATCCTTCCATCTCAGCCTTCCAAGTAGCCAGAACTACAAGCGCACGCTACCATGCCCGGCTGATTTTTTATTTATTAATAGTAGAGATGAGTTCTCGCCAATTTGCCCAGGCTGTTCTCGAACCTGTGGGCTCAGGCAATCCCCTCACCTTGGCCTTCCAAAGTGCTGGAATTACAGGTTTGAGCCACTGCATCCGGCCAAGGATAGATTTAAACCTCAAAATATCAGATTAAGTTGCATGTAACTATTTAAATTTTATAGTTAAAAGACAAAGATTGCCATAATGAATAACAATGAATTGCACGTACTATTTGCAAAAGGCAAGTCTCAAACATAAGAATTCTCACAGATGTAACAATAATGTCATAAAAACTTGACTTCAAGGTTAAAGTACTAATAAAAACAAAGAGTGACCTCGTGATGATGGAAATTCATCCCAAAGATATAAAAATTCTAAATTTGTATGTAACTAGCAGTATAGCCTCAAATGTCATTACACTCTCTGAGTTCTAATAGAACAATCAGACAAAAATCAGTTCCCATTTATGGGAGCAGATATTTACAAAATTGACTTAATTGGCCTGTAAAGAATATTGCACAAAAAAACCTACCGAATACACAATTATTTCACATGCCAAAATTACACAATTTGGGGCCTTAAAGCAAGTCTGAACATATTTCAAAGGACTGAAGTCAGACAAAGTATTGATGAAATATTAAGTGGAATCAAGCTAGAAATCAATAACAAAACAATATTCCAAAAATAGCCATGCATTTGGAAATTTTGTTTTTATTTTTTAAAATAAATTTTGTATTTTAAAATGTCGAGTACAATTCAGGGTTAGGTATACAAATGATCATTATGCAGGTACCCTTATTGATGAAGTGTGTGCCCCCTGCCTTCCTGACAGTTTCCCACTACTGCCAATCCCTTTCTTATAGTATCACAATAGTTGTTCAAGGTCTGCTTATGAGTGAGAACATGTGATATTTGGTTCTCTGTTTCTGTGATAGAGTACTCAGTATTATAGCCTCTAAGTCCATCCAAGTTGCTGTGAAGTCATAATTTTGTCCTTTATAGCTGCATAATATTCCATGTGTATATGTTCATTTTTTAAAATCCAGTTCTCTTTCGATGGGCAGCAGGGTTGATTCCATGTTTTTGCTATTGTGAACAATGCTGCAATAAACATGCATGTGCAAGTATCTTTTTCATAGAGTGATTTGAGTTACTCCAGGAGAAATTTTAAAATATACTTCTGACCATACCCCTGATTTCAAAGAAGCAATAACCATAGAAGTTAGAAAATATTTTGAACAGAATAATTGTGAAAATATGGCAAAGCAAAATGTGTTTGATGTAACTGGAGCTGTGCTAAAAAGAAACTGTTGTGTATCCTTGAATTTTCCTAAGCTGAGAGAAGGAATCTTCAAAAAACACTATGACAAATACTGTATTTATTATACTATACTTATTAAATTAGGTTGTACAACCTCCTTAATAATCAGGTAAATGTAATTACTACTTCAATTATATTTTATTACAAACTCACCAGAATGGTTAAAATTCAAAAGACTGGCAATGCCAAATGTTCATGAGGATAATTAATGCATATACTGTTGGTGGAAATGTAAATTGTCATAATCACTTTGGAAAAATGAAAATCTTTATAAAGCAGGTATATATATACATATATATGTATATATATAATAAACATACATACATGTGTATAATGCATACATGTATACATGTGTGAAGGCTTTCATATATATACAGTAAGTCCCATACATATGAATGAGTTTTGTTCCAAGAGTTCATCCATAAGTTCAATTTGTTCATAAGTCCAACAAAGTTAACCTAGGTATCCAACTAACACAATTGGCTATACAGTACTGTAATAGGTTTATAATATTTTTTTACATAAAAAACAAAGATACAGTATTGCACAGTAAAGTACACAGAAGCACAACTTGTAGAGGATTCATGCACGTGGCAATGTGCACCAGATACGTGAACTAACTTACTTGGTAATTGGATGCATTTTCAAAAGCTTGCAACTTAAAGGCTTGTATGTAGGGAACTTACACACACACACACACACACACACACACACACACACACACACATGCATTCTGTATAACCCAGGAATTCCACTTCAAGGTTTGTATTTCCTAAATGTACACTCCTTGAACCCTAGAGGCAGGCAGGGATGTAAGTGCCTTATGAGCCTAATGGTGCATAGGGGGACAGAACTTTTGCTAGAAAAAGTGACAGGATTTTGAAATTACAAGAAAGTCTTGAAATGCTTTTTCTTTTCTCCTGAAAGACACTGAATAAAGAAATGTTGTGGCTGAATGTTTTAAAGGCAATCATCCAGGAGCCTTTAAGGTATTGGTCTATGTTTTAGTCCATTTGGGCTGCTATTAGTAAAGTACCTTAGACTGGGCAACTTACAAACAAGAGAACTTTGTTTATTTCTCACAGTTCTAGAGGCTGGCAAGTCCAAGATCAAGGTGCCAGCAGTGCCTGGTGAGAGCCCACTTTCTCATATGGTGCCCTCATATGATGAAAGGAGCTAGCTGGCTATCCGCAGTCTCTTTTACTCAAAAGGACATTAATCTCAATCATAAGGGCCACACCCACATGACCCCACCACCTTCAAACAGCCCCTCCTAATAACACCAACTTGAAGGTTAAGATTTCAACATACAAATTTGAGGGGAACACATTCAGACCTTAGCAGTTGGAACTCTGGATATTGGATCAAAATTCAATGTCCTGCTTTTTTATCTTCTAGTTGTATGAATTTGGACAAATAACTTTCCTGGGGTTCATTTATAAAATAAAAACAATGTAAGGCTGAAATTAGATCATCAAGGAGCCTAATGAGTGCACATATGATGACACTTTCCGCTTTTCCCTAGGGAGGTACAGAGGAAGAGAGGGAGGGTTTTCCCAAAAGTCTGGGCTTTAGGTTAGAGGGATTCAATGGAACTTTGAAAGTGCAGCAGTACAGAGGTAGGAAAGACATTTAGGACAGTGGAACTAGGGTGCGAATGGAGATGGGTCTCAAAAACTGAGTAAGAAACTGGGTACAGATGCTGGGAACAGAGAGGAAGGCTGACGTGGCCATCCTCTGAGCTACCAAATTAAGAGTCTGTAAATTAGCCCTGACCAGCGACTATGGCTCTGGAAATGAGGCATGGAAGCCAGCCAGGATGAGAAACCAGAAAAATCATTACATGACTCCTCCTCTGTGCCCACACTCACTGGGTTTTATGTCCTCTGGACTCCCGTAGCATCCTGTACAATCCTCTATTTTTTCTTTGTTTTGAATCAGGGTCTCCCTCTGTTGCCCAGGCTGGAGTGCAGGCTCGACCTCCCAGATTCAGGCGATCCTTCTACCTCAGCCTTCCAAGTAGCTGGAACTACAGGCGCATGCCACCACACTGGCTAATTTTTTTTATTTTTTATTTTGTAGAGACGAGGTCTCGCTATTCTGCCCAGTGAGACCTGGACTCAAGCGATCCTCCCACCTTGGCCGCCCACATTGCTGGGATTACAGACATAAGCCACCACGCCCAGTCACATTCCCCCATTTTAGTCCATGTCAGGCAACAAATAGTGAATGGAATTTCTAAAAAACAAGGAGATGGTGTCTTATTCATCTTTAACCCAAATGCCTAGCAGAGTAAGTAGTATAAGAGACTCTCAATAAATACTGAGCTCATAAATAGACAAATGAAAGATTTTCTGCTAGCAGAAATCAGAGTCCTGGGCTGGGCATGGTGGTTCACATCTGTAATTCTAGCACTTTGGGAGGCCAAGGTAGAAGGACCACTTGAGCCCAGGAGTTCGAGACCAGCCTAGGCAATATAGCAAAACCCTCATCTCTACAAAAAATTTAAAAAACGAGTGAGGCATGTCGGCACACACCTGTAGTTCCAGTTACTTAGGAGCTCAGGAGGCTGAGGTGGAAGGATCACCTGAGCCCAGGAGGTTGGGGCTGCAGTGAGCCATGATCGCAAAAGAAAAAAAAAAAAAAAAAACCTGCCAAACAGTTCACTGATCTTCCCTCCCACCTGACCCAAACTTTGCCTTCTCCAAGTTTCTTCCCAGCCCTGCAGGGAGAAGCCAGCGCCCAAGAGTACACTCCTTGGCTTATCTTAATTCATCCCAGGTAGTCCATCAGTTGACTGATGTTAACTTGAATGTCACTCCGTTTTCTTCTCCAGATCTGGGTGAAACTAGATTCTTGACCGTGACTGTGATGAAATGATGTTGCCCTCCTCAAAAGATGTCCCTGCCTCCATCCATTGCTTCCAGACCTTTAACTGGGGTTAGCTCTTGAGGTCCCCATGTGGACAAATACTGTCCCGGATGCAGAAGAAAACATCTCACCCTCAGGATCAGGATGAACTAGGGGGACCCAGGGGGGTATGTCTTGGAAGGACAATAAGCCAGGAGTGGAAGCAGGGGAGTGAAACACAAAGGAGAGGGAAGGGTCATCTCTTGGACACAGACAATCCCCCCACATCAGCCTCCCGAGTAGCTAAGATGACAGGTGTATCCCAACACCCCCTGCTAATTTTTTTAAATTATTATTGTGTGTGTGTGTGTGCGTGCGTGTGTATTAGTTTGTTTCTGAATGGCTTCTTGAGGCTTGAACATGATACCTGAAAGTAAATAATGGGGAGCGGCTATAACACCTTGGCAATAAATTGAAGAAGGGGTCAGAAAGTGCAGGGAGATGGATTGTTAGAGCAAACCTGTTATGTGAGACCTAAGCTTCCTGGGAGGGTTCAGAGGACATTCCCTTCAAATAAATGTAACAGTGAAGGAGTGATACCATCTTTTTTTTTTTTAAGTTGGAGTCTTACTCTGTTGCCCAGGGTGGAGTGCAGTGGTGATCATGGCTCACTGCAGCCTCAACCTCTGGGGCTCAGACGATCCTTCTGCCTCAGCCTCCTCGATAGCTGGGACTATAGCCTGCGCCACCATGACTGCTTTTTTTTTTTTTTTTTTTTTAGAGATGAGGTCTCATTATGTGACAATGACTGATTCTGCCATGTAACTATCAAGGAAGATAGTGAGATTCCAGAATGACAAAGAATAACCATAGTGTCAAGATGCATATAAACTATAGAGCCAGCAGGGGCATCGTGCCTCAACCCATGGAGTTTTTGATGATGGCTAACAGACCATGGAGTTCCTAGGAGTGGGATCGGTGAGCAGCCAATAAGAGTATCGCATGACTTGAATAACAAGAAAAAAAAAAACCAAGAGATGTCAAGCAGAAGGTCGATGTACCCACAGTTTGCAGATCTGAGCCAGTTCTCAGACCCAAAGGCTGTATTCCTTTGAGAAAAGAGCCTGTGGTGCCTCCCTCACTGGTGAGGCATTCAGGAGTTCAATGGTCTAAGGTACATGGGGACATGTCCTGACAGGTACAGAACAAGTTATTTCACCTGGTACTCGTGCTAAGAAGGAGATACAGTGCTTGGGGAGCCTCTTTGAATTTTGGAGAACAATACTTCTCCGATCTATGTACTGAGTGACTTCGGAGACTGGCTGCTTTTTGTTTTTGTTTTTTTTGTGGGGTTGTTTTTGTTTTGAGTCAGAGTCTCACTCTGTCACCCAGATTGGAGTGCAGTGGCACAGTCATGACTCACTGCAGCCTCAACTTCCTGGACAAAAGCAATCCTCCTGTCTCAGTCTCCTGAGTAGCTGGGCCTACAGGCACATACCACCTCATCTAGCTAATTTTTTTATTTTTTTTTTTATTTTTTTTTAGTTGGAGTCTCACTCTGTCGCCCAGACTGGAGTGCAGTGGCCGCTCCCGGCCACCGCAGCCTCGACCAGCTGTGCTCCGGCAATCCTTCCACCTCAGCCTTCCAAGTGGCTGGAACTACAGGCGCGCAATTTTTTTATTTTTGAAGAGATGATGTCTCACTCTATGTTGCCCAAGTCTCACTATATGTTGGTCTTGAACTTCTGGACTCAAATGAGCCTTTTGCCTCAGTCTCCCAAAGTGCTGAGATGACAGGAGTGAGTCACTGTTCCCGTCCTAGAGGCTGTCAGTTTTGAGTGGGGCCCCAGAACAAAGAGAGCACTGAAGCAGAACCAGGCTGCCATAAATGGCGCCTGTGGCTCACATGACCTGATGATTCAATGGTGCTAGAGGTATCTGCGACAGACAGGACGGCCGTTAGAATCTTTGGCAAGCCCCGATGGTAGAGTCACAGGACAGCCTCCTAGTATTCTCCTGGAGCGCCGTTTTCAAAACAGAACAACCCAACATTGGAAAGTCAGCTCCTGGCATGTAATTGAACCATTTTAGAGAAGAGGCATTTCTCCCTCTAGCAAATATCTGTTATTTTTCTTCCCTTTATGATAAAATTCCTTGAAAGCATTGTCTACATATTTACTACCTTACCTATTCTTTTTCCATTCTTTTTGTTGATGTTGTTGTTACTTGAGTCAGAGTCTCACTCTGTCACCCAGGCTGGAGTGCAGTAGCACAATCATAGCTCACTGCAGCTTTGAAATCCCACTTCAGCTTCCAGGATACAGGTGCTCAAGACCATTCCCAGACTTGGAGAAACAGCGTTTCAAACTCCTGGCCTCAAGCAATCCTTCTGCCTCCGCCTCCTGAGTTGCTGGCACTACAGGCATGAGCCTCCGAGCCTGGCTCCAGATGAAAATCAATAGCGCCATCCTCTCCCCTGAACTCGACTCATGTATCCAACAGCCTACTGGATGCCTCCCCTAGGGGTCTATCAGGCATCTCATACCTAACAATTCCAAAACCAGTTTCCGGCCCTGCTACCACCCAACTGGTTCCCCCGCTAGCTTTTCCCGTGGTAGCAACGACCATGCCATCCCTCCAGCTGCTCAGACCGAAAATGGCGACTCATCTTTACTTCTGTCTTGCCAGCTTCTCCTTCAAAGTGTTTAGAATCTGGTAAATCCTAAGTGTAAGCTACCATCATCTCTTGCTTAGATGACTGCATCCTTTTTCCGTGCTTTCGCTCTTCCCTTCTTCAATGAATTACATACAGCAGCCAGAAGGATCCCGCCTCGCTTCTGAAAACCCTCCACAAGTTGCTTGTCTAATCCAGAGTGAAAGTCAAAGCCTTCGCAGTGACCAGCAGGCCCCCACAGGCTGCAGGGCCTCTCAGTCTCTGATTTCCCTGTGACCTCACTGCCTGCCACTTGCCCTCCCCCATCTCCAAAGTAGCCCCTCTGCCTTAGATGACTTCCTTCGGTGGACGGCAGGCTCACTCCCTCTCTTGGACTCCAGCTCCACTTCCCCAGAGACATGACCCCCTCCCTCTCTTGTACCCACTTCAGTTTGTTTTTTGTGTTTTCTTTTCTATTGTAACATGTTTTGCCATCTGATGTGTTACTCCTTTTTTATTCTATTCTATTCCATTTTTTGAGTCAGTGTCTCACTCTGTCGCCCAGGCTGGAGTGCTAATTTTTTAGACAGGCGTGGTGGCACATGCCTGTGGTTCCAGCTACTTGGAAGGCTGAGGTGGAAGGATCGCCTGAGCCCAGCAGGTGGAGGCCACGGTGGCCGTGAGCATGCCACTGCACTCCAGCCTGGGTGAGAGAGTGAGACTCCGAATCAATCAATCAATCAATCAATCAATCAATAAAAATAAAAAAACAGATCTCATTGCTTTGGTCCCTCTGACCTTAGGATCTCACCTTTTTTCAGAGATCTGACATAGATCCTTTTGCTCTAGAAATCCAGATGTTAACACCCAGATCTAAATCTATTTTCTGGGAGGATTTCACCTGGCTGGTTAGGTATTACAGAGAGATCACAAGGGTCTCCTAGATGTATGAGTGATACCTCCCACGCCTCTCCCACCCACTCCCTCCAAGGTCTCCCCCACCCTAAATCAGCAGAACCTGAAATTACACAATTGACAGTTCATTGACCTCTGAACAAGCAAGCCACAGCTCCAGGGAGACAAAAGGTTCCCAGCCAGATTCCTTGTTGACACTGGTCTCTGGTTACACCCCAGGCCTAAAAAGGGAGGACATTCTTCAAAGCCAGCGCTTCCCCCACTTTTGTCTGTCCCCAGCAGATCCCTTCCCCCACTTCATCCTCCCCAGAGGGACTCTGTAAGTTCACCACCACCCGTGCTGGGAGGGGAGGCATTTTCAGGTTACACTCTATATATAGCTAAAGCAACTTACAAGTCCTGGCTCATGTTACTCTGGAGGCTTTAAAGCCTTAAACAATTCCTCTCAAGCATGCCCTGCTGCGAATCCCCTTTCCTGTCCCAAACCCTTCCTTGGCGCAGACCCTCGGAGTCACCTTTCTTCTTCCGGCCACTCCCAGTTCATCCTCTTTCAGCCTCTTCACAAAGCAGGGACTTTCCCACGGGGCTCTTGAGCTGGAAGGCAGCAGGGTGGGCCCTCGAGGCCTTCCCTCTGACCCTTCACACCATCCTGAATTGTGAGTCCCCTGTTTGTCCAGGCCAGGGTTGGAGGGGACAATGTGAGGCCCAGCAGCCCGTTCGTTCCACTCCTCCGCCCTGACAACTGCTCAGTTGGCCTCAACACCCTTCCAGAAACAACCTTCCACGCAGCCCTGGACCTGCAGGAAGACGTAGCAGTATTTGTCCTTCCCAGTTGGGGCTGTGGGGTTCGTCAGATGCCAACTTTATCGTTTTTACAGAAAGTGGAAGCCAAGTGCCCAAGGTCAAAAACCTGTTAAGGTCAGAGCTGGGGCAGGAATCCGTGACTTACAGGAGTCCTCCGTGCACCAACCTCTTCACATATGTTTCTTCGGGTTTTTCTCTTACTGCCTCTCTCTCTTCTTGTCCTGTGTTTTGAATCTTTCTCTTTTTTTTTTTAATAATTTGTTTTTTGAGTCAGAGTCTCACTGTTGCCCAGGCTGGAGTGCGGTGGCACACTCATGGCTCACCACAGCCTTGACTTCCTGGGCTGAGGCAATCCTCTTGCTTCAGCCTCCCAAGTGGCTGGGACTACAGGCCCATCTAACCATGCCCATCTAACTTTTTGTTTTTTTATAGAGATGAGGTCTTGCTACGTTGCCGAGGCTAGTCTTGAATTCTTCTGCCTCGGCCTCACAATGTGCTGGGATTACAGGCACAAGCACAATCACACCCGGCCTGGTCCTACATTTTGAATCTTTGTTAGGGAGTTGTTGTTCCCAGCGTTCCCATCGGGGCCCACCTAGAGGGGCATCTCAGTAATATCCCCCTTATGATTTGTAAGCTCCCTGCCCTTTCCCCAAGCCCCTGGCATCCTCAGTCCACGTTCTGGGTTCAGACTCCGCCTTTATTCCCGTCTTGCCTTCCTACACATCATCGTGAAGAATCTTTTAGTCCTTCTACAGTACCTCACTGCTGACAACAAAAAAATCTTATGAAGTCTTGGGGGGTAGATTATTGTCTTCATTTCTATAGATGCAGAGACTGAGGTGCCAGGTGAGGGTGGAAATACGGGGACCCCAGGCTGGGGTCTTCATGCCATCTCTTTCATTCTCAGCATCTCTCCCTCCACGGAGTGAACCCAGAGCACCATCCTCCCCAGCTGTCTCTTCCGCACATTCGTTCCTGAGACTCTGTCAGCATGTGTCAATTTCCAAGTTTCCAAATGTAGATATTCATAATATTTTTTTCCTACACTTCTGCATGTTCTCATGGCACAGCACCTTGAGAACCTTCATACCTGCCTGGGTAAGCCTGTCTCCCTGACTAGAGCATGCTGTCAGAGCTGGAGGATTAGGATGCTGAAATCACAGCCTGGGTAACACAGCAAGACCTCATCTCTACAAACAACAACAACAAGCAAAAAAAATCAAAAACCTAGTTCAAGCATGGTTCCCAGCTACTTGAGAGGCTGAGGCAGAAGGATCGCATGAGCCCAGGAGGTCAAGACTGTGGTAAGCTGAGATCATGCCAATACACTCCAGCCTGGACAACAGAGTAAGACCTTGACTCAAAAAAAAAAAAAAAAAAAAAAAATCCCGCCTGGGCAACGTAGCAAGACCTTGGCCCAAAAAAAAAAAAAAAAAATCAAAAATTAGTCAGGCATAGTGGTGTGTTTCTGTATTCCCAGCTACTCTGGAAGGATCGCCTGAGCCCAGGAGGTTGAAGCTGAGGCTGAATGCGGTGAGCTGTGATCATGCCACTGCACCCCAGCCTGGGTGAGTGCGCAACTCAAAAAATAAAATAAATTAAATTAAATTAAAAATACATCCCATATCCTATTTTATTTGTCATGGCACAAGAAAAGGTGGGCGAATTGAAATTCTGTTAGTTTCCATCTGGAATGCAAATGACAGGCACCAGCCTCCCCATCTCACAATGAGTGCCTTGGAGAAATGGTGGCGTGCCAGGGGTGGGGGAAGAGCTGTTTTGAAAGAACTCAAACAAATATGGCAGAAACTGCAACCACCCAAGTGTTTGCAGCATCTAAACTGCCTGAGAAACCGTGGGGTAAAAACTCAGAGCCTGCACTTACAGGTAGCTGTGGGGCCCAGAAGTAGAGCTCTCTGGGTTGAACACTGTGATCCACAGGTGCACGTTATAGATGGGAGGTTCGGGTGTGGGACTGTGCCAAGTACATAACAAAACTCAATTGAAGGGAGCCAAGTTCACAATCACAGCCCGAACTTGAATACAGGAGGCAGCAGATTCCATAGTATTTAAGCATAAAAGACTCGCCGTATTTTTTCGTATGAGTTAATTTAAAAATTGTGTAGGAAAAAGTAGCATCTTATTTGCTTACCACTGAGTACGTTTTTAGGATAGCGTCAACTCTTCAGAAACAAAATTCTTCCACATGGAATTTAGTTCTCCAAATGTTAGATCAGAATCAGTCCTATCTTCCTCAAAGTAGAAACAGATTTGTTTTGTTTTAAGAATGTTTACGAAAACTTGCATATTTAAAGTGCAAGCATAAAATGAATCAGCCAGAGATAACTAAGCCCTAAAACAATACTATCTTACCTTACATCACAGTTCTGCCTATTTTAATCTCCAGATTGACTTGTGACTGGCAGAATGGATTGGGGAGGGTGAGAAAGGGACTAATATATTCTTGAGCCTTTGCGATATGATGGGCACCATTGAGAAAACTTACAGACATCTCTAACGCTCCAAGTAGTCCCATGAGGTAGGTATTATTATTCCTATTTTTTAGATGACACTGAAGTTTAGAGAAGCCAAGTAATTTGCCTAGGACCACACAGCTAGTGAATGGCAGAGATAAGATTCAAATCCTTATATTTTAGAATTTTCTTGCCACTTTAGAAACAGTCCTTGTCCATCACTGGGTATCACAGAGGAACTGATGAGAACCCTGGTACTAACTGAAACATTGTTAAAGTGAAGTGGCTTGTGTCAGATCTTACTAGTCATTAGATAATAATTTCTGGGGAGATACTTATGTATTGTATTTTTTTATGTGTCCAATTTAAAACTTGAAATGTATCATTAAACTTTGCAATACTTTTAAAATATTGTCTGCTTTAATATAAAAATACTTTCACATTTTCCTTTTTTATTTTTATTTTTCATGGCATCATGTCTGGAATTGAACATGAAAAAGTAATTCTATTTCAGCATCTTCTCCACACCACCACTTTTTTTTTGTTGTTGTTGTTATTACTAGTGGCTCCTATATACACAAACATGTGAGAACTCTCTAAAGTGAAAATTCAGTTTTGAAAAAAGTGCTAATGACATCAAAGAAGTCACTGAGGGATACTTTCTAGAAGACAGTATTCATATATCAACACTTTAGGGAAAACTAGGAATCTGTCTAAAGAGGGGGGAAAATGTAAATAAACTCATCAGATCACTTAGAGAAGTTTATCTGCCTTATCCTGAGATCATATTGCTATTTAACCTGTTTTTAAACAAACAAGAAGTTTTAAACATTTTCTATCCTTTAAGCAAATGTTCTTTGCCTGGCTAGATGACAGTGTTCAAGAAATGCCTACCACATTAAAAAAAAAAAAAACCCTTGGCAATGTTCCAGAAGAAATCTACCCTACATAATGGGTTCCAGCGAATACTCAATAGCTTTCTGGTGAACCTGCTGGCTCAGTGTCCACTTGAACAGGACTCGGAAAGAACAAAGGAAAACCTGATAGACACTTTCCTTTCTGTGAGGCTGGCATAGTAACTCTCAGCCCATTTCAGCAAACTTCCCAAGCTTGGAAAAAATCAGCCTGGGCGAGGCAAACTTACAAATCCTGCCCTGGGCTCGAGTCGACAGTTTGTTTTACTACCTTTGATTCTCTAAAATACAAGGATAATTATACTGTTTGTCTTTTCATTCAATAAAATATGCATTATCATTTGGTTCATAAGGAGTGTATCGGTTTAGATGAATATATTATTTCAAATGACAAGTTAAAGCTTTCAAAATGAGAACACTTTAGCACATACAGAACTCTTACTATAATATTAAAAAGAGGGAGATTAGAGGGAAGGACATCTTTAAAACATTCAAAAGTGTGTTCACAATTGGCTAAAGCTGTCAATTCTCTAGATATTGATGTAAGAAATTCACCAAGCACAGAAGACTTTAAAATGGCACCCATCTTCCTTCTATAAAGTGAAATAGATGCACATTTCTAATATCCTATGCCTCTTTGCAACTTTTTCTGAGGATGAGCATTTTCCACTTAAAAAATAAAACAGTTGGACATTTCACAGGTCTGTTAAACTGTAGCAATACGTTGGTCCTAATTCTCTCCTTGGCCATGGGGAGTGAGGGAGGGCTGGGCAGGGAAGGGCTGGGCTGGGCTGGGCTGGGCTGGCACAGGGTGTGTATTAAAAGCCTGTTTGACCTTAAATGCCCTGAACTGAAGAAGGGAGGATGGTTGAGAAGGTAAAATGTCCCCCATTCTGTGCTCCAGGACAACTGCATGGTTCTGAAATTCAACCCACTTTGCAGGAGAGAAGACCAGGCTGCCAGGCCTGAGAGAGAACTTACTGCCCGGGGGCAAGACAGAAGGTCCTGGAACTACAAGGCCTTTTTCTGGTTCTCTGGGGCCAGCAGCAGGGCCATCTGGAGGCGTGAGCGGGCGGGTCACTGACTTGAGGTTTGTATCACAGACACACACCAGCAAGAGTTAGGGGGAAGGATTCGTCACACCACTTTCATGGCTAAATATCAACATTTAAAATATACTGTGCTGGCTGTTACATTCTCTTGGCATTTCTTCCTTTTTTTTTTCAACTATTCTGGAAGCCTCAAAGAGAGAAAAAAAATCCAGCTCTCTGGACTTCAGCAAGGTTCTGGCTATGAGGAAGTCACGTGGTGTATTAGAAGAAGGCAGGATATTTACAAAATCCTCAACTGCTCTCTGCAGAACAAAGCTGGGGGCCTCCAGACTCTCAGTCAGTAAACCACCAAATAAAAAACCAGCCCAAAATAGATCCAACTAAAGGTACCTTTGACTGTTTCTCCTTCATCCGAATCTTCCTTCCTCTGCCTCCCCTTGGGGTAACCAGGATCATAATTCAATATGTTTTCTTTCAGATCTTTAAAAAGAAACATACAAACACACATATGCACACACATTAAAAATAATGTTGACCCGGCATAGTGGCTCACGCCTGTAATCCTAGCACTTTGGGAGACAAGGTGAGAGGATTGCCTGAGCCAAGGGGTTTGAGACTAGACTGGGCGACTTGGCAAGACCTTGTCTCTACAATAAATCAAAAAATTAGCCAGGCATGGTGGCAGACACCTGTGGTTCCAGCTTGGAAAACTGAGGAAGACTGAGGCGGAAGGATCACCTGAACCCAGCAGGTCGAGGCTGCGGTGGCCGTGAGCGTGCCACTGCACTCCAGCCTGGGCAACAGAGTAAGACTCTGACTCAATAATAATAATAATAATAATGTAATTATATGTAGGGTTTGGGTTTTTTTTTTGCATATTCGGTATTATACTCTACATATCCTAAACTTCTTTATTCACTAAACAACATTTTTTGAGACCTATCCATGTGGCTATACATAGATTTAGTTCATTATATATATTTGTTTGTTTGTTTGTTTTTTGAGTTGGGGTCTCATTCTGGCTTCATGCTGAAGTACCATGGCACAATCATGGCTACCATAGCCTTGACTTCCTGGGCTCAGGTGATCCTCCCACCTCAGCCTCCCAAGTAGCTGGGCCTACAGGTGTGCGCCACCATGGCTGGCTAATTTTTTTCAAGTCTTTTGTAGAGATAAGGTCTTGCTATGTTACCCAGACTGATCTCAAACTCCTACGCTCAAGCAATCCTCCCACCTTAGTCTTCCAGAGTGCTGGGATTACAGATGTGAGCCATCATACCCAGCCTTAGTTCATCACTTTTGACTGCTGAATAATATCCCATCATCTGAAGCCAGCACCTTTATCTAACCATTCCTCTGTTGTTGGACACTGAATATTTGTCTGTTGGTGATTTGGTGCATTCTGGCAGTCATTCCATCCTTCCCTTCTCAGAAGTCTGATTGCCCTTTGTTACTCCACAGTTGTTTCACGTATGGGAGGTCAGTCTCCCAGACCAGAAAGTAAACTTCTAAACCTCTGTGCATCTAACATACCTTCCTGAGTGAATGAACTTTGGACTTTGGACTCCCTCAAAGATTAACAGTGGACTCCACAGAAGCTCCACAAATTCCATGTATTCCTCTTTATTTCCTTCCCTTTTTTAAAAAAAGAGAAGTTCTATATTTTCAAAGCAAGTTCAACTAAAATTCACTTCCATTCCCGATCTAGATTTGTGGCAGTCAACACTTCCTTAAGCTCATATGGAGAATCCTTAAGATGTCCTAGGCTGACTCACACCTGAAATCCCAGCACTTTGGGAGGTTGAGGCGGAAGGATTGCTAGAGCCCAGCAGTTTGAGACCAGCCTGGGCAACATAGTAAGACCTCATCTCTACCAAATCAAAAAATTAGCCAGGTGTGGTGGCATGAACCTGGAGTCCTAATTACTTGGGAAGCTGAGGCAGAAGGATTGCCTGAGCCCAGGAGGTCAAGGCTGCAGTGAGCTGTCATTGTGCCACTGCACTCCAGTCATGGCAACAGAGTGAGACCGCAACTAGGAAAAAAAAAAAGATGTTTCAAATCCTGACACTAGGAATATAGTGAAGTTTGTATGTTTTAAAATGTTTGTGTGTGCGTGTGTGTGTGTGTGTGTGTGTATGTGTATGAGAGAGAGAGAGAGACAGAGAGAGAGAGAGAAAAAGGAGGAGGAGAAGGAGGAGGAGGAAGGAGGAGGGAGGAAGAGAGTGAACAGAGCCAATGCCTTATGGTGTGGTCCTGTGGCCCCTGCTGGCCTGGAGGTAAAACCAAGCACAAAGGACTTATTCTCTTTGCAAATGAAACCTGGAACCCATGCACTTTTCTTTATTTTTTTAAATAATCTCATTCTGCCACTTTTATTTTACACTTTTAAGTTGCCGGTGTCAAAATCAGTTTTCATTTCTTTCCCTGGAAACTTTATTCTCTGACACTTTAAACTTCCTGGGGGAAAAAAAACCCAAATAAAAAACAAAACAAAACAAAAATGCCCTTTTTAGGGACAAAAAAGAAAGTGCTAGATCTCCACATCACTCACCAGAGATCCTGCAGAACATTCAGGCAGACCCGGGTTATGTCAGGAAGAGCTGATCTGAACCATGAAAACCTTGCTGGAGAAAGTCCACCATTCCACTGCGCGTGAGCGGAAGAAGATATAGAAGTCTTCTGGAAGCTGCAGAAGCAAACAGGTACTTGGGACCTCGCTGTGTCTGTGTTATGCAATTTTTTTCAATCTTGTGAAATTATTTGGATTCTTTCCTGGTTCAAGACACCCTCCAACAGTTCTTGGTCTTTTTTCTAAGTTGGAGTCTCACTTTGTTGCCCAGTCTGGAGTGCAGTGGCACAACCACTGCTCACTGAAGCCTCAAACTCCTAGGCTGAAGCAATCTTCCAACCTCGGCCTCCTGAATAGGCATGTGCCACTATGCCCAGTTAATTTTTTTTAATTGTTTGCAGACAAGGGGTCTCGCTATGTTGCCCAGGCTGGTCTTGAACTTCTGGCCTTCTGACTCTGCCTCCCAAAGTGCTGGGATGACAGGCATGAGCAACCACACCCAGCAGTTCTTGACTTTTTTTGAGTCTAATCCTTTTGCTCTGGCCAGCAGTCCCCTAAAATACAAACATGCTCATATACACGTAATTCTGTAAAAAATGTCAAGGACTTCAAACATCAGAAACTGAGACAGCCCAGGTCAAGAAGATCTGAACTAAGGTGGGATTGCCAAGAATCCAGATGTTTGCCAAACCAATAAATCTGACAGGGGCTATTAATATTGATAGTAGCTGCTAACTAAAGCCAATCTTCGCAGCTGGGTATTGAAGAGAGAACTGCGGATCCTGAGTTGGTCCTTCCAGACACAGTCATACCTATTATGGAGAACAAAAGTAGCAATATGTGATATGGTCTGGATATCTGTCGCTTCAAATCTCATGTTGAAATGTGATCCCCAGTGTTGGAGGTGGGGCCCGGTAGGAGGTGCTTGGGTCATGGAGGTGGATCCCTCATGAATGGCTTGGTGCCCTCCCAGGGTGACGAGTAACTTCTTGCTCTATTAGTTCCCAAGATATTTGATTGTTTATTTTTTTTATTTTTTATTTTTGAGTCAGAGTCTCCCTCTGACACCCAGGCCACCACAGCCTCGACCTGCTGGACTCAGGTGACCCTTCCGCCTCAGCCTTCCAAGTAGCTGGAACCACAGACATGCACCACAGCACCTGGCTAATTTTTTGATTTATTGTAGAGATGAGGTCTCACCAAGTTGCGTAGGCTGGTCTCGAACCCCTGGACTCAGGCAATCCTCTCGCCTCCACCTCTCAAAGTGCTGGAATTATAAGCATGAGCCACCGTACCTGGTTAGATCTGATTGTTAAAAAGAGTCTGTCCCCTTTCTCCCCTCTCCTGCCCCCTCTCTGTCATGCTCCCCTACCTTCCACACGAGTGGAAACTTCCTGAAGCCGTCACCAGGGCAGATGCTGGCACCATGCTTCTTGTATAGCCTACAGAGCCACAAGCCAAATAAACCACTTTTTATCGACTATCCAGCCTCAGGTATTTATTTTAGCACCAGAAAATGGGCTTCAATGATATGTCATCAATAGACCATCATCTTTGAATACACTGGATGACTGTATCTGGAAGGTAAATACTGGACAAGGCACAAGACTGATAAAGAGACTTTTCTCACCAAAATATCTACACTGGTTACAAGTGTATATACTGGCAATAAGTGAATACATGATCTTGCCCATCAGAGTCCTTTATCCCAATTTCTCTCTTTTTTTTTTTTTTTTTTTTGAGTGGGAGTCTCACTCTGCTGCCCAGGCTGGAGGGCAGTGGCACATTCACAGCCACCACAACCTCAACCTGCTGGGCTCAGACAATCCTTCTGCCTCAACCTTCCATGTAGCTGGAACTGTAGGCACACGCCTCCATGCCCGGCTAATTTTTTGATCTATTGAAGAGACAAGGTCTTGCCAAGTTGCCCAGGCTGACTCTCGGACCCTTGGACTCAGGCAATCCTCTCACCTTGGTCTCCCAAAGTGCTGGGATTACAGGAGTGAGCCACCACACCCAACTTCACCCAAATTTCTGATCACATCCTTTACATCATTTCTTGCGTAGCTACTTTGTCCTCAAAGTCATTCTTAGCCCTTCTTCAATTTCAAAGGCTTCTACATAGGTCATCTTCCTTTGATCAACTCTATATCAAACCATTAGCTATTTCAAAAACCATGGAGTCATAAGATGACTGTCACTATAGTAACTTTTACCATTACAGAGTGACTGCTATGTGCCAGCTATCCCCGTAGTACTTAAAATATACTAGAAACATGTATTAAATCTGCACAACCACACTCTATGGAGAAAGTACTTCCATTTTCTTTTTTCTATTTTTTTTTTTTTTTTGAGTTGGAGTCTCACTCTGTCCCTCTGACTGGAGTGCAGGCCACGGCAGCCTTGACCTGCTGGGCTCCGGCGATCCTTCCGCCTCAGCCTTCCAGTAGCTGGAACAACAGTCGTGCGCTACCACGCCCGGCTAGTATTGTATTTATTTATTGTAGAGATGAGGTCTTGCCAAGTTGCCCAGGCAGGTCGCGAACCTGCAGGCTCAGGCAATCCACTCACCTCAGCCTCCCAAGGCGCGGGATTACAGACTGAGCCACCGAGCCTGGCTCATTTTATTTTTTCAAGATTTTTTTTTTTAAGCATAGACAGAATCTTGCTATGTGGCCCAGACTGGTCTCAAACTCCCGGCCTCAAACTCCCACCTCAGTCTCCCAAAAAGTGCTGGAATTACAGGCGTGAGCCAGTGCACCTGACCGGTATTTCCATGTTAAAGATGAGAAACCTAAGACTCAGAGAGAAGTCATTTGCTAGAGGTTGCTGAGCAAAGAACTGACAGAACTGGGTTCAACCTTCACTTCATTTTACTGCAAACTCTCCATCTCAGTCCTGATAGCTGGCGTCAAGGAGCCATTTTTCCAGGTGGTTTTTAAAATTATAGAATTCCAGCTGGGTGCGGTGGCTCATGCCTGTTATCCCAGCACTTTGTGAGGCAGAGGCGAGAGGAATGCCTAAGCCCAGGGAATGGAGACCAGTCTAGGCACTTGGCGAGACCTTGTCTCTAATAAATAAAAAAATTAGCCGGGCATGGAGGCGTGTGCCTGTAGTTCCAGCTACTTGGAAGGCTGAGGCGGAAGGATCGCCTGAGCCCAGCAGGTCGAGGTTGTGGTGGCCATGAGCGTGCCACTGTACTGTAGCCCAGGAGACAGAGTGAGACTCTGACTCAAAAAGTAAATAAATAAAATAAAGTTCATTTAAATTTAATTAATTAATTAAATTACAGAATTCCCAGTTTATATGTGCTCTTAGCCTTCTTTGACTCATAGAATATTTGAGCAGGAAAGAATCTTAGAGGCTATCTTGTCCAACTTGCACCCTTCACAAAGAGGACACTGAGACTCAGCTGGGTGGGTCACTACCCCTACTCTGGCCCTCCCTCTTCCGGTTCTGAGGGATCAGAACCATAGCCTCTGGGAAGGCATTTCATGGTTCCTCTCTCACAGCACCAAGTACAGGCACGTGGTGGCCTTCCAAAAGGAGCCGGCACTCAAGTCCAGATCACCTAAGTGACCTGCGCCGAGGACAGCCACACTCCCGTAGCCTCTGACTCAAGGGGAGTAGAGGGCTTCAAGGGGTGCCCCTCCCCAGCCCCAGGGAAGGCAAGGACGCTGCCTGGTCCATGAAGCTAGGACAGCAGTGAAAACATGACATGTAAAATCGCAGCAAAGACGGTCCAAAAAACCAACACCTGCACCCCGCAGTCACTCCTAGGCGGTGACATGCAGCCTCATTCAGCCAATGATTTCAAAGTCCTCCATTTTCAATCAGTCGTGCAGGAATGAGGAGGAAACATACAAATCGGTGCTTGATAGCTTGCCTTTAGTTTGTTTTCAAGCTAGAATAGCAAGCAATTGCCTGTTTCAAGCGTGTTGAAAAAGTTCTCAATCAGCTAACTATTATGCCTTGCATTGTCCTTGAAAATGCAAAAATAGAAAAGGAAGAAATTATCCAAAAGCAATAAGCCAAGGAAACAGAGATGAGGCGGGGGTGTGGGCTACTGCTTAGGAGTGTTTACTATAAGACAGTAGTGGACAAACCCCGTTAAAAATACAGAATTAAACATAGTGCCTAGGAGAGAGAGATAATGATAGAATCAGAGAATAAAGAAAGTAGCTAGTTAATGGGCATTTTTATTTTCTAAAGAAGGCGGTTTAGGTGGTGAGGGACATTAGCTTTTTCACTTCATTATGTTGTAAGGGAATATTGAAAACACAAAGTACATCACATGTAACAAAGACAGGACACACTGGGTGAGTCAATGACTTGGGCTTGCTTGAATTAGCTTCAATTGATTCACTTAACATCTCCAAGCTTCCTTGGGCTATTTTGTAAATAAGTGTGATTAAATACAAGGTGATAGATAAATATTCAATATAAGTGCATATATATATATATATATATACAGTATTTATACAGATAAACACATATGTATATACATGCATATGTGTGTGTTTGTGTGTGTGTGTGTGTGTGTGTGTGTGTGGTGTGTGTGTTGAGGCCAAGTGTGGTGGCTCACACCTGTAATCCCAGTACTTTAGGAGGCTGAGGCAGGAGGATCACTTGAAGCCAGAAGTTCAAGATCAGGATGAGCAACATAGTGAAACCCTGTCTCTACAAAAAAAAATAAATTTTTTTTTAAACTAGCCAAGCATGGTAGTACATGCCTATAGTCCCATCTACTCAGGAGGCTGAAGTGGAAGGACCGTTTAAGTCTAGGAGTTCGAGGCTGCAGTGTGCTATGACCTCACCACTGCATTCTAGTCTGGGCAAGGCAGCAAGATCCTGTCTCTAAGAAAAAAGTAAAGAAAATATATTGAAACCATTTGATACATCCAGGTACTGAGCCTACTGTCCTGCTGAATAAGTTAGTTCACCGAGCTGTCAAAGGATAGTTCCTAAGCCCTCTCAGGGCACATGCACTGTTTGCTCAATCTGTAAACACGTAATTATTTAACTTGCCTTCTAAAGTAACACCCCACCCTGGTTATGATGCATAGCCCAGCATTACAAGATAAGCCCTGTCTCAAGTTTCTGCTCGTTAAGGTGCCTGAAGTGTTTGCTCATAGGTTTAGGGACTGAAGCAGAAGTAAACAGTCGGGCCAGTGCTGTAGGGACACCTGGGTTACAAAATCTACTTTCTTATGTTGTGAAAGCAATGAATGAAGTTCAGCCGGACTCTCGCAAGGACGCTGGCTCAGCCCACACCATACTGGACAAACAGGACTCCAGCCTCATGGCCTCTGTCCCTGGCCCACCGGGTCAGTCTCCTCTGGCGTCAGATCCTAGTGCCCAGTCAGAGGCCTCGGCTGCAGTGCCGGCCTCCTGCTTGTCCCCCGTCTGCACCCTTCTTCCACGAGGTTAACCTCGCTGTCTTCCATGAGTGCTCCCCGCAGGTCTCCAGGGAAGCATTTGCACCATGCATTTGACATGCCTACGCTTTTCCTCTTCAAAACTCTACAGAATCACTCCTCTTGTGACTTCTGTAATTCAATAGAACACGGTGTCCCAGGCAAGAGGCTCTAGGGCAATTGGCACTTCGGTTAGGTTTGATTTTTGAGCTCGCCTCCACAACACACACACCGAGATGCGATAGGGCTGAGAGATTAAGAGCAAAAACTTGGAAAGCCACATGGCCGGGGTTGAATCCTAATTTTACTACCTGCTAGCTGTGCCTCAGTTTCCTTATCTGTAATTAATAGATAGATACGCGTGTAGAGAGGTGACAGATCGATAGAATAGATACATAGATACAGAAGATGAATAGATAGGCAGATAATGATGATAGAGAGAGAGACAGGATGGAAAATAGGTAGATGACAGGTAGATGGATAGATTGATAGCTAGTTGATAAATAGATGGCAGATAAGATGGAAAGATAGGTAGGTGATTAATGGATTGATGAATAAGTAGATAGATAACAGATGGAGAGTTAGGTAGATTGATTGATTGATTGATTGATTGATTGATTGAATAGATAGGCAGATGACAGATAGATAAGAAAGATAAGTAGATGACTGATAGATGAGTGGATGGGTAGATAGATGACAGATAGATAAGGTGGATAGATAGGTAGATGTCTGATTGAATGAACAGATAGGTAGATGATAGATTGATGATAGATAGATGATAAAGAGATCGATAAAGAGAGACAGAGATAAGTGCCACATGAGTGTGAGCATAATAAATTAGATTTTAATGCTGGTCCCTATGTGCCTTGGTGTTCAGGAGATGGCAGAGGGACGGGAGTGCCTCCATGATAAACTCACCAGGGCATGCTTGAAATGACAGCTGCAGCTGTGCCGCCTCGGCGTTAACCCCATGGATGGACCCAGCCTCGTATGACCAGCTCTTCACATTTTCAAGAGAAAGCAAAATCCAGACCTCAGAATTGTCAATTGCTGATTTACATATTTTTAAAAATTCATGTTCGAGCCAAAGAAAACACGTCTATACCAGAGGCAGATTCAGCCCTTATGTTGCCATTCTGTGACCTCAGACATGCATGGGTCTATAATGTGTGTTTCTGCTTTCCACTCTTTATCTTCTATATGCCTTCCTCAGTTGAATACCCTGGAGGCAGTAGGAAGCACACAGGGGTTACTCTATGAAGGCCAGGTGTCCGATGAACTGGTGCACTGATGATCAGACACCAGTGGAACTTTTCAGGAAGAAAGTGGTGAGTCCCTGAGTGTCAGTCCTCTCTTACTGTGTGTCTTCAGGACTCGAACAAGATGCAGTCCCTGATCTTGAGGAACTTACAGGCTTGTGGGGGACACAAAAATGCAAACACTATCATGTTTATGAAACACGATGACATGCATTGTCTCATTGACATCACCAGATCCCATGGAAGTAGATACTGCATGTGATTTTATACCCAATGGAAGAGAAATTGAGGAAGAGAGAGGTTGAGTGACTTGTCCAAGATCACTCCACTGGTAAGGGAAGTGTAGCAAGAACCAGTTCTGCAGGCACCAGGCCCAGCACTCTTGCTGCTACTCCCATGATCCAACATAATTTACATATTTCCCAGTGCCTGTGACACTAGACACGTCAGGCTCATCAAGAGAGCTGACATGCAGTGAGTGACAGGAGGTGCTCACAGCATCATGAAATGCAGTCTTTGAAAAGTACCTGAGAAGGGTTAGAGACATTCTTTTCTTCTCACTGATTATAATTTCTCTTCTACCAAAAAGAATTTGAGGCTGCATTCAACAATGATTTCTAACATACATGGCAAAACTCGGTATTATGGAAAACACTGATTTAAAAGTCTAGCATTTTACCAAAAGAATAGCTGATTTGTTGTTTTCGTGAAGCCTGTGGCTGAACAGATTTGTGAATGTATAGCAGCACACTCGCTTGGCTTTTGTCACAGAACTTCCTGGCGTGGAGGTGCAGGAGGGAAGGAAGCAGGAGACCCCGACTAGTAAACAGGGCTGGGGCCTAGAAGCTGCCTCGAAGAGCTCACTGCAAATGGAGGCCAGTTACCCTTCTGCTCAGAAGTAGCCAGATACCTCCTTCAGTCTGGTGAAGTGAGCCTCCTCTTTTCTAGAAATAGCTTTAAGAAGCAGCTAGAGGCCGGGCTCAGTGGCTCAACCTGTAATCCCAGCACTTTGGGAGGCCAAGGCGAGCGGATTGCCTGAGCCCGCAGGTTTGAGACCAGCCCAGGCAACAAGGCAAGACCTGTCTCTACAATAAATCAAAAATTAGCTGGGTGAGGTAGTGTGCATCTGTAGGTTTGGCTACTTGGAAAGCTGAGGCAGAAGGACTGCAGAGCCCAGCAGGTCAACGCTGGGGTGGCCGTGAGTATGTCACTGTACTCCAGCCTGGGCATCAGAGTGAGATTTCAACTCAAAAAAGAAAAAAAAAAAAAAGCAGCTAGAAGGAAGACGAGGAGAAAGAGAAGGAGGAGGAGGAAGAGGAAGAAGAGGCCAAGCTCAGTGGCTCAGCCTGTAATCCCAGCACTTTGGGAGGCCGAGGCGAGCAGATTGCCTGAGCCCATGGGTTCAAGACCAGCCCAGACAACTTGGCGAGACTTCATCTCTACAATAAATAAAAAACTAAGCCGGGTGTGGTAGCGCACACCTGTAGTTCCAGCTACTTGGAAGGCTGAGGAAGGATCGCCAGCACCCAGCAGATCGACGTTGGGGTGGCTACAAGTGTGTCACTGCCCTCCAGCCTGGGCAACAGAGTGAGACTCCAGCTCAAAAAAGAAAAAAAAAGGAGAAGGAGGAAGAGAAAGAAGAGAAGGAGGAGGAGGAGGAAAAGGAGGAGGAGCTATGGCAGCTATAGAAACTGTTGGCCAAGATAAGGAAAAAAAAAAAAAGCGGGACAGGGGAAGAAGGGTTTTTAAGACCCGTCCAGACATTGATTCAACCAAGATGTATCATGTCCTCTCTGCGTGCAAAAGGCCCTGGGGTAGATGCCAGGGAAGCAGTGGGAGGGAGGGAAAGATGGCTCCTGCCCTCCAGTATGCATGTTACAGAGTCGGACACAGAACACCAAATGAATTATTTGTTTGAAAGCAGGACAGCTGCTAGGAAGAACTATCAGAGGCTATGACAGCTATAAAAGAGTAAACTAACTTAGTGCCAAAGACAGCAGAAACCCCTCTACACAATCCTACATGCCTTCACTCTCTCTCTCAGACACACACATAGGCACAGGTGCACACACACACGCAGCATACACAGCCATGATAGAATCAGGCACCTGCCATCCCTGCCTTTCAAGGAGACTTTAAGGCTGGAAATGCTGAGGATGCCATTCCTTCCAGTTTTTTGGTTTTTTTTTTTTTTGAGTTGGAGTCTCACTCCGTCGCCCAGACTAGAGTGCAGTGGCCGCTCCCGGCCACCGCAGCCTCGACCTGCTGGGCTCCGGCAATCCTTCCGCCTCAGCCTTCCAAGTAGCTGGAACTACAGGCACGCGCTACCATACCCGGCAAGTTTTTGATTTATTGTAGAGATGAGGTCTTGCCTAGTTGCCCAGGCGGGTCTCGAACCCACGGGCTCAGGCAATCTGCTCACCTCGGCCTCCCAAAGTGCGGGATTACAGGCTGAGCCACCAAGCCCGGCTCCTTCCAGTTTTTAAACCAACAAATCTCATCGGTGATATTCCTTTTTCTGAGCATACAGTTGGGTCTAGAAGAAAAAAAAAATACTTGGACTATTATTCCTTTGAATGTCTTCTAAGTCTTTGAGTTTATGTGCTTATCCCTATTGACACTTAATTTGAATGTGCAGACCTCCGATAAGGGATTGCAGGAGAGCACAGTGTTCAAAATGAAAATGATGTCTTCCCAATGGACCATGGGCTGACTTAACAGGTATTAAAGGTAAGAGAGACTGAGTGCAGTGGCTCATACCTGTAATCCTAGCACTTTGGGAGGCCAAGGAGGGAGGATCACTTGAAACCAAGAGTTCCAGACCAGCCTGGGCAACACAACGAAATCTTGTCTCTACAAAACATTTACTCAGGAGGCTAAGGTGGAAGCAATGCTTGAGCCCAGAAGGTCAAGATTGCAGTAACTGTCATTGTGCCACTGCACTCCAGCCTGGGTGACAGAGTAAGATCCTGACTCAAAAAAAAAAAAAGTAAGAGAAACTACAGAAAAATGAAAGATATAAAAGCTGACATTGCAAAACTAAAATGTAGAGTCTGGATATACTGAAATGTGATTAGCTATCAAATTATTTTAATCAGTGATGTCAAATGGATAAAAACCACACAAAAAATAAGTAAAGAATGTGACTTTGAACAAAGCATTGACCCATGCAAACTTTATCACTTTTTAGTTACATAAGTACATTGTTTGTGGTAGATAAAACTAGAAATTGCAACCAGGTGCAGAGGCTCATGTCCATAATCCCAGCAATTTGGGAGGCAAAAGGGAGAGGATTGGTTGCTTGAGCCCAGGAGTTCGAAACCATCCTGTGCAACATAGTGAAACCTCATCTCTACAAAAATAAAAAAACTAACCGGGTCTGGTGGTGCATACCTGTAGTCCCACTACTCAAGAGACTGAGGCAGAAGGATCGCCTAAACCCGGGAGGTTGAGGCTGTGGTGAGCCATGACTGTGCCATTACACTCCAGCCTGGGTGACAGAGTGAGACTCTGACTCAAAAAAAGAAAAGAAAAAATTTAAAAAAGGAAAATGCAGACAAATACATAGAAGATAATACAGTTGACCCTTAAACAACATGTGTGTTGGGGGTCTGCCCACCCTTGCGGCTTTCCACAGAAAACTTGTAACTCCCCAAAAACTTTACTAATAGTCTACTGTTGGTCAGAAGTCCCATGGATGGCATAATAAGCAGTTGATTAGCACATATGTTGTATGTTTTATGTGTTGCATATCACCACATTGTTTTCCACAGAGGCTGCACTAGTTTATACTCCCACCAACAGTGTAGAAGTATTCCCTTTTCCCCCCATCCTCTCCAGCATCTGTTGTTTTTTGATGATGGCCATTCTGACCAGAGTTAGGTGGTATCTCAGTGTGGTTTTAATTTGTATTTCTTTGATGGTTAGTGAGGCTGAGCATTTTTTCATATGTCTGTTGGCTGCTCATATGTCTTCTTCTGAGAGGTGTCTGTTCTTATCTTTTGCCCATTTTTTGGTTTTGGTTTTTTTTTTTTTTTTTTTTGAGTTGGAGTCTCACTCCGTCACCCAGACTGGAGTGCAGCGGCCGCTCCCAGCCACCACAGCCTCGACCTGCTGGGCTCTGGCAATCCTTCCGCCTCAGCCTTCCAAGTAGCTGGAACTACAGGCGCGCGCTACCACGCCCGGCTAATTTTTTTGATTTATTGTAGAGATGAGGTCTCGCCTGCCCAGGCGGGTCTCGAACCCGCGGGCTCAGGCAATCCACTCA
>CAUYQG010032882.1:0-31638 GCA_963574415.1 Tarsius wallacei
GGGTAGGTGTTGTGGTTATATTTTTTAGTTGCTGATAGTAAAGTTTGAAGTCTGGAAGTGTGATCCCTCCTGCTTTTTTTCTTTTGCTAAGGATTATTTTGATTATGTGTGGTCGTTTATGTTTTCATATGAATTTCTGTATTGTCATTTCCAGGTCTGAGAAGAATGATGTTGGTAATTGAATGGGTATTGCGTTGAATCTGTAGATTGCCTTCAGTAGGATGGACATCTTAACAATGTTGATTCTTGCTATCCATGAGCATGGAATATTTTTCCAATTGTTTGTGTCTTCTTGGATTTCATTGAGCAGTGTTTTGTGGTTCTCATTGCAACAGTCTTTCACTTCTCTGGTTAGGAAGATGCCGAGATATTTCATTTTTTTGTGTGGCTATTGTGAATGGGATTGTGGTTTTAACTTGGGTCACTGCCTGCTTGTTGTTGATATATAGGAATGCAACTGTCTTTTGCACATTTATTTTGTACCCTGAGACTTTGTGAAAGTCCTTTATCATTGCAAGAAGGTTTTTAACAGATTCTCTTGGATTTTCAAGATATAGGATCATATCATCAGTAAAGAGGGTTAACTAACTTGACTTCCTCTTTTCCTATTTGGATACCCCTGATTTCTTTCTCTTGTCTAGTTGCCCTAGGTAGGACTTCCAACACAATGTTGGACATGAAGGGTGAGAGTGAGTAGCCATGTCTTCTTCCAGTTTTCAGGGGATATGTTTCCAGTTTCTGTTCATTTAGCAATATGTTAACTGTGGGTTTATTGTAAATGGCACTTACTATATGGAGGTGTATTCCTTCTATATCTAGTTGTTTGGGGGGTTTTATCAAGAAGGGATGTTGGATTTTATCAAAGATTTTCTGCATCTAATGAGATAGTCATGTGGTTTTTGTTTTTACATCTTTTGATGTATTCAATTACATTTATGGTCTTACAAATGTTGAACCAGCCCTGCATCCTGGAGATGAAGTCTACTTGGTCATGGTGGATGATTTTTGAGATGTGCTTTTGGATCTGATTTGCTAGAATCTTGAGGATTTTCGCATCTATGTCTATAAGGGATATTGGCCTATAGTTCTCTTTTTTGTTGTTGTTGTATCTTTACCCGGTTTGGGTATCAGTGTGATGTTAGAATCGTAAAATGATTTGGGGAGAATTCCATCTTTCTCAATTGCCTGGAATACTTTCAGTAGGATTGGTATCAGCTCCTTCTTGTATGTTTTGTAGCATTCTTCTGGAAAGTCATCAGTTCCAGGGCTTTTTTTAAAGGTTGTTTTCTTATGACAGAGTCAATTTCCTAGGTAGTTATTAATCTAGTGTCTCAGTGTCTTTTTGTTTCAACATGGGGAGGTTGTGTGATGTCAGAAAGTCCTCCATTTCATTTAAGTTGTCAAGTTTGTTTCCATATAGGTGTACATAGTAATCTCTGATACTCTTTTGTACTTCTTCGGGGTCAGTTGTGATTTGATCTTTTGTATTTCTGAGGGTATTTATTTGGGTATTTTCTCTCTTCTTTCTTGGTCATTCTGGCTAGGGATCCATCAATCTTGTTAATTCTTTCAAAGAATCAACTTTTTGTTTTGTTGATGTTTTCTATGATATTTTGTCTTCTATGTCCTATATTTGGGCTCTTATTTTGGTGATTTGTATTCTTCTGCTAAATTTGGGGTTTTGGTGGTCTTCTCTTTTTAGCTCCATTAGGTGATTTGTTAGGCCTTCCACTTGTGATCTTTCTGTTTTCTTGATGTGTGCTTGTAGAGATATAAATTCCCCTCTTAGAAATGATTTCATGGCATCCCAGAGCTTTTGGTAAGATGTTTTTCATTTTCATTTGTTTCCAGGAAACTTTTAATTTCTGCTTTGATTTTAGTGTTGACCCAGTAGTTGTTCAGTATCGTGCTGTTTAATGTTCATGTCTTTATGGGCTTTGGTGAAATTTTGTTTTTGCTTATATTTATTTTTATTCCACTGTGATCTGAGAATGTGCATGGCAAGATTTCAATCTTATGAAATTTTTCTATGCTTAATTTATGGTCAAGGATGTAATCAATCTTGGAGTACATTTCATGTGGTGATGAGTAGAATGTATATTCTGTGGTTGTTGGGTGTAATAATCTGTAGGTATCTATTAAGTCCATTTGGCCCACTGTAAAGTTTAGTTTCTGGATCTCCTTATTAATTTTTTTTTTTTTTTTGCCTCAGCAATCAATCTAGGACTGTTAGTGGTGTATTCAAGTCCCCTTCTATAATAGTATTAGAATCAATATCTTTTTTTTAGTTTACTTAGTAATTGCTTTATAAATGCTGATGCTTCTGTGTTGGGTATATATACGTTTAGGATGGATATTTCTTGGTGGGCTGAACCTTTTATCATTGTGTAGTATCTTTTTTTTGTCTTTTTAAATTTTTGATAGCTTAAAGGCTGTTTTATCTGATATTAAGATCACAACTCCTGCCTTCTTTTGTGATTCATTTGCCCGGAAACTTGTTTTCCATCTTTTAACTTTGAGTCTGTGTGTGTCCTTTGTAGTGAAATGAGTCTCCTGGATGCAGCAAGTAATTGGGTCATTGTTTCTTATGCAGTTTACCATTCTGTGTCTTTTCAGTGGTGCATTTAGTTCATTCATATTCAGGCTGATTATTGAAATGATTGTTTTTCCCTGTCATAAGGTTCTTATAAAGTTTTTTCTTTGTTTGCTTGTTTTCTTTTGACTTTGGGGTTGATGTATGTGTGTGTTTTAAAGTTTCTTGTTGCACTGTATTCTCTGTTGATTCTGTGTTATGCTGTTCTCTTGGGAATTGTGTGATCATTATTTTTTTTCTTTCTTCTGTGCTTAATTCCTTTTTAAGTATCTCCTGTAGAGCTGGTCTGGAAGCTTCATACTCTCTTAGGGATTAGGTCTGTGAAGGATTTTAAATCTCCATCACTGATGAAGCTGAGCTTGGCTGGATAGGAAATTCTTGGTGAAATTATCTATCTCTGAGGATTTTAAATATAGGGCTTGAGTCCTTTCTTGCTTGTAGTTTTTATGATGATAGGTCTGCTGCTATACTGGTTGATTTTCCCTGGTAGGTAGTCTGACCTTTCTCTCTTGTTGCCTTTAGGATTTTTTCTTTTGTGCCTACGTTGTATAGGTGAATTACTGTGTGTCTAGGGATTGGTCTCTCATTTGTTGTCTTGTGGGGGTTCTCTGTATCTCTTGTGCTTGGCTGGTCACATCCCTGGTGAGATAGGGAAAGTTTTCTTGGATTACCTCCTGGAATACTTGCTCCAGGTTGTTCTCCATTTCCCTTTCTTCTTATGGGATACCAATCAGGTATAGATTCGGCCTCTTGATATAATTGCATGTGCCTTGTAGGCTTTGTTCTTTCTTTCTGAATCTTCTTTCTATGTTTTTTACAGATTGGATTAGTTCCATGTACTGGTCTTCAAGTTCTGAGAGTCTTTCTTCAGCTAGATTAATTCTCCTTTCCATGCTTGTCATCTGGTTATTTATTTCCTGGATGAAATTTTTAATTGCCAAAATCTCTGTTACAAGTTCTTTCAGTGTTGCATCTTGTCTTTTTTGAGTCTTAATCACTCTTTCCATTCATTCCCTAATCCCTGTTGTATTCTGGGACCAGTCGTTGGTGCCGTCCATTGTTTGGGCACCAGTGTCTGATTTTTCAGGAGTCTTATCTTTGGTACACTTGAAATTGCCTGTGGTCTTCCTTTGGTTTTTCCTCTTTTGTGACAGATCTCTTGTTTTTCTCTTTAGTTCTGTTATTCAGTGTCAGTGGGAGAGGCTTTCCCTTCTGATGTTTGCTCAGTCCTCTATTCTTCACTGATCCTGGCTCTGGGTTTATTCTATTTTGAAATAGAATAGTGGATGGGCACTTTTGCTGTCTCTTGTAATTTTTGAAATTCAAATAAAGTGGGGGATGGGGTGCTAGGTTTCAGAAACTACTTGCAAATTACAGTGATCACTTATTGTGGTATGTGTTCCCTGAGATCCATTCCTCACCACCACTCTATATGATGATGAAGAGCAGAAACCAATACAAAAAACAATTGAACACACACACACACATGCATAGACATACACACACCCAAAACAAACTGAAATAACAACAAAGTGAAAGAAAACAAACAACAACAATAAAAAACCAAGAAAAATAAACACATACACACACATGCCTATCACAAAGTGAATAGAGAAGAAAAACAGACTGGAAAAAAATGGAATTCAGATTGAACCCTCACACATATATTGACACACAGTTTAAAGTATAAAAATATGAAAATAAATAAACCCAGAAGAACAAAAGAGCAAAAACAAACCAACAACAACAAAATTGAAAATGCACACTCAGTCAGTCACATATACACATAAACAGAAAATGACAAATAAAAGAAGAAAGAAACAGAAAAATAAAAGAATAAATGAAAATAATTAGGGGGATGCAGATCAAACCCTCACATACACATTCATGTACAAAGGAAAAATATTTTAAAAATAGATGAACTAGCAAACAAACAGGCAACATTTAAAAAAAAATTTTTTTTAATTAAAATAATAAAAAAATCCTGCCTCTTGTGTCAGGCTCTGTAATCGTTCTTCTAATAAGGTCTCCTGCCGAGCCATCTCTTTCACTCTCTCTTCAGTGTCTTGAGCAGGGAAGGAAGAGGGGCAGTGGAGGTGGATGGGGCTGCAGTCCTACTCTCCCACTCTGGTATGGTCAGGGAGATCTCCTCTGGTGGGTAGGTGTGGGATTGTCTTTTCTCCAGGTATGTACTTGCTGGGTCACTGAGGGTGACCCAGCCTGGCCTATCCTGGAATAGAGTTCTCCTATTGTGACTGATGTCCAGACTCTGTCTGGATTTGTCCCGCTCAGTCATGGCCCAGCTATGTGGGTCTGACATTCAGAGGATCGCTGGGGAGGAGAGGGTTTGGGTCAGCCCTGGACTAACCACTGATCTCTTTGGAATCCTTCCTCATTCTTTGTTGTCCACACGCTTTGTCCTGCATCTGAATCAGGGTAGAGGGTGGGGTGCCAGGAACTCAGCACTCGTCAGGTCCCTCTGAAGTTTGTACTTTCAGGATATTCCCTCTGGGTCATGATCAATCCCTGAGTAGTTGATCCACCAGTCACAGAAATTGGCTCTGTTGCTCTGTGGTAAGCAAGTCAGAGCACTTTCCTGCCCCATGTTCAAGATGGTGGTGGGGGTGCCTCTCTTGTCCTCTTCCATGGAACTTTGCCTCTGGACTCTGCAGCCCCTGCTACCAGTGCCCTGCCAGGCATTGAAGTGGTGAAGCAAAGCCTGGAGCTGGCAGTCTCTCCTGTTGCAATGGTGAGGCAGAGCCTGGGCCGATGGTCTCTCCCTGCCACTTTTTCACAGGAAAATTTTTGTCCATTTTTTAAAAAATGGCACTTAGCTTCTGTGACCTGGGAAGAGCCGGGGACCAAGCAGAGAAGCTGCAGCACCAGCTCTTGCACCAGGGGCCTGGCCATTTGCTCACATGCCCCCACTTTGACAGTCTCTCCCAGCATTTTCTTCCCAGGAAGGCTTTTGTTGATTTAAAAAAAAAGAAAGAAAAAAATGTCACTCAGCTTCTGTGTCCTGTGAATCACTAAGGTCAAAGCCCAGCAGCTGTGGCACCAGTCACTGCACCAGGAGATCCCTGGCCACTTACTCCCTAGCCCTTGCTCAGCCAGCCACTCACATGCCCACTCGCTCACCAGCACATACACAAAATTTTCCACACACTCACTCACTCACACTTGTACTCACATAGTCCAGCTGGCTTGGCCAACATCTTCCTGACCTCCCCTGTCCAATTCATTTTTAATAGCTGTATAATAGTTCACAGGATGGAGCTACCTTTTTTTATTCAGTCATTCTTGTATTAAATGTATATTCATTTTTTTCTAGTTTTGTTTTAAATAATCAATCACAATGTTGCAGTAAACATCTTGGTAAACATACGAATATCCTTACATCCATAACATACAAGATAGGAATGTTCTCTGTTACTACTATTATTCACATTGCTTTGGAGATCTTAGCTAATGCAATGAGAAAATTAAATTAAATGTGCTGTATAAATATTGAAAAAGAAGAGACAAATTAATCTTAATTTTCACATTATGTAATTGCATACCCAGAAAACCCAAGGGACTCAAAAACAACAAAAAATAGAACTAATGAGATAGTTTGGTATGGTAGCTTAGTAAAAATATACAAAAATCCAATAGCTTTTTTTTTTTGCTAAAAAATGTAAAAGGGGAAAATGAATCTATGTTATTTACAACAATGAGAATCTATAAAACACTTTTGAATACATTTAACAAGAATGCAAAGGGACCTATATGAAAATATAGTTTTATTGAAGGACATAAAATATGATCTAAATTAATGAAGAAACAGAACATGTTTCTGTACAAAAGGATGTCCTAGAATAAAATATCAGTTCTTTCCAAATATATATAAATAATGAAATTTTCTGGAATATACTTTTTTTGGAACTGGACAACATGATTATACAGTTCATATGAATGAATGAATGTACCAGAATTGCCAGTTGCCAGGAAAGTATTGGGGGATGGGGAGACACCTCTTATCAACAAGGGTGCCTGAACGAAGCATATTTGTATACCTAACCCTTAATTGTACCCCACAATATCATAATAAAAAATATTGAATATAAACAAAACAAAACAAAACAAAAAAACAACATTCATGAGGAGGGAAGTATTCTACCGGTTCCTAACAATTATTACAAAACAGCATCAATTACAATAGTAAGTTTAGGGAAAGATTATTGACCTGTGAAATAAAACAAAGAATTCAGAAACAGATAAATATACATATATATGATAATTTAGTAGATGATAAATATGATGTTTCTTTTTAATGGGTGTGGAAGGGGAATGATTGTTTAATAAAATGATGTGGACACAATTGAATATCTATTTAGAAAAAGTAATTAGACCTCTGACTTATATACCATATTTGAGAAAAATTCCAAATGGATTATAAGAGGTTAATTTCACCTACAAAATAGGAGTTTAAGATTGACCATTTCTAAATGCCATAATGATGTTAGTGAATTAAATTATCAAAGATAAGAGCTTTACATTGTTTTTACCTTGATATGCATTCTAACTACTTTTCTTAAAGGGGAAAAATGTCAATAGTGACCTCATAATACCACAACCACAATGACCAATGCTTTTTTGCTAAAAAAGAAAAATGATTTGCCAAAATGCTTTGGGATTTTTAATCCCTTTTGGAAGTGTAATAAAATTAATTCGTGCCTTCTTTTGTAACCATGCAATTGTATTTCATACTTGAATTTTAAATATTTTAACAAGAATTTTCAAAGACACTTTCATCTAGAAGGAATGAGTTGCAAAGCCCATGAAGGCTTCAGTTTGGTGTGTCCTGAAACCACAGTCAGTGACACAAAAATTTAAGACCCAGTTGTACTTGTTTTTGTTCCTGGGTATGGCATTAGAAGTGGAGAAGGTTTTATTTATTTTTTTCTGTTTGTAAATTATAAAAACAGAGGGTTAATATGAGAGAAATTGATACTGGATATATGTAAGAAGCATAGGCTTCAGGTTTAAGGACCTGGATTCTGGTCACCATTCTACCATTAACATGGATAATAATTGAATATCACTGGGCCTCAATTTCCCCACATACAGAATAGATATAATCAATATCTGCCATATATTCTAGACAACATATTATAAAAGTTTAATCATTAAAGTCTTTACTTGAGATTTGCTACCTAACCGTGATTGTACCTCACTTCTTTAAAATAAAAAATTTTTTAAAAGTCATGAACTACAGAAAAAAAAAAAAAGATTTGCTGCACCTGTAGAAAGGGAAAAGTTATACGGAACCAGAAATATAGTTACCTAAGACATCTCAGACTCTAATTTATGACTGCGGGTGTTTTTTTTTTGTTTTTTTTTTTTTTTGGTTTTGTTTTTTGTTTTTATAGCCCTGTTATTCTGTGTAATTTACAAATAGCAAAGTTCATCCCTTTTATATGTACAATATGATTTTATGTGTTTTGATAAATGTATACTCTACAGTCAAGATATAGAACATTTCAATCACTCCTTCATGTCCCTTATACTCAGTTCCTCAGTCCTTGCTAAAAACTCATCTGTTTTCTAATCCTATAATTTGGCATTTTCCAGAATATCATATAGATGGAATAATATGACATGTAGCTTTTTGTGTCTGCTTTCTTTCATTTAGCATGAAGCATTTGAGACCCATCTATGTTTTGGCATATAGTAATAGCTCATTGCTTTTTATTGCTGAGTAGTATCCCACTGTATAGATGTAATAGCTATACCTCTGTTTAACCATTCACTAGTTGATGACCATTTGGGTCATTGTCATTTCTGGTGATTAGGAATAAAGCTGTTATAAGATTGGGTTTTGACTTTATATTTTTTGGATTTAGCAACATGATTTGTTATTGTCAGCAGTTAGAATCTTCTTTTAACAGGTATGTCATTTCCAGATTTAACAAGAGCTTGCTGTTGATCTTTCCCAAATTGTTGTAAGAATCCAGGCTTAGAAGGGACTTCAGTATATCTTTAATGACATGCAAGGAATAAAATCAGTTCAAAGCAAATTAAAGCTTAAGCAATGTCTTCCCTACTGTCTATCTTCTATATAGCCACCAGAATGATCTTTTAGAAATACATATTTGATCATAGGATGCCACTATTTAATTAACTTCAATTCTAAAAAATCATTTAGATGATAGCTCCTTTATTATATTGAGTGTTTAGGGGGTATTGTGTCAAGTATGTTCATATTTAGAACAGCCCTATGGAATAGTCTACACAGTGGCAGAGTTGACATTTAAACCCAAACAATGTGCAAATATCTTAGGATGGAACTTAAGGCTTTATACATTTGAATTCAGCCACTCTCAATAGAGAAAAAAATATTGTAATGTTTGTCTATTCCATGCTTTTTCACATCTGTGTGTTCTATACATGTTGTTCCTTCTGTCTGATATGTCCTACCTGCCTGACTTTTATATATAAGAGGGGCACAAAAAACCTGGAATTTATTTATAAAAAATTGTGTATTTATTTTTGTATGTTTAAACTTCAGTCACCTTCAAAGTACTCTCCATTTGATGCAATACACCTAGGACGCTTTTTCCACTGCTCAAAACAGTTTTTGAACTTGTCAATTTTGATGACTTTTGGTGTTTCTGCCGTTTTTTGTTTCACCTCTTCCACATCAGCAAAATGTTTTCGTTTGAGGACTTTTTTCACCTGGGGCAACAACAAAAAAAGTCACTTGCGTGAAATCGACTGAATAGGGAGCGTGAGGGATGGAGGCCATGTTGTGTGAGCATGTATGCTTGTAAATCACACAACATGAAATGGACAAACGCACTGAAAGACTCTCCAAAAAATAAAAATAAAATAAAAAAGATTCACTGAAGCTGAACACAGCCTCTCACAACTACACTAGCTGGTACACTAATTCGATGGGTTCCCAGAACACTAACCTAATGGGGGAAGCCTGTACTACAAGAGGCCCACTCTCCAAAAGATAATTGCATTTTGGGGGATTCCCATCCTTCACCCCACATATTTTTCAAAACTCAGCTCAGAGCTGGGTATGTGAAGTGGCTCACACCTATATTCCCAGCAGTTTGGGATGCTGAGACAGGAGGGTTGCTTGAACCCAGGAGTTCGAGACCAGCCTAGGCAACCTAGTGAGACCCCATCTCTCAATTAAAAAAAAAATCAGCCGAAGTATCTCTTGAGCCCAGGAGGTCGAGGCTGTGGTAAGCCAGGATTGCACTATTGTCCTCCAGCCTGGGCATCAGAGTGAGACCCCGACCAAAAAATCCAAAAAACAAAAACAAAAAATCCAGCTCAGATGCTCCTAGTAGCTTACCTGCACACCATCCGCTTGCCTGTGCCCAGTCTGCTGTACCACATGAATGGCCAATGTTAAAATGCAAATGTTTCTTTTTTTCTTTTCTCTTTTTCTTCTCTTTCTGGTATTTCCATTAGGCTTATGTTACACCTTTCATAGTTGTCCCACGGTTCTCGGCTATTCTGTTCCATTTTTTTCTTATTCTTTTCTCTTATTGCTTTTCTGTTTGGGAAATATCTATTGACATTATCTTCAAACTCATTGATTCTTTTCTCAGACATATCTAATCTGCTAATGGACCCATCAGAGGTTATTTGTTTGTTTGTTTTGTTTTTTAATTTTCTGTCACAGTGCTTTGATTTCTCACATTTCCTTTAGATTCTAAGAGTTTCTGTTTCTCTGTTTACATTACTCATTTGTTCTTACATGTTGTCCACTTTTTTCCATTAGACCTATTAACATTTTGATCATACTTATTTTAAATCCCCAGTGCGAAAAATATAAAATCTCTGCCATATCCAGGTATAGTTCTGATACTTTCTCTTCAAACAAATTTTTTTGGTCTTTTGGTATTCATTGTAATTTTGTTGTTGAAAACCAGACATGGGTGCTGACTGGGTATAAGGATCTGAGGTAAATAGGCCTTCAGTGTGAAGTTCTTACCTTTTTCTGGCTAAGAGTAAGGCTGTGTTTACCATTTGCTATAAATGTAGGTGTTAGAGGCTATAAGTTTTTCTGGTGTCCTTGTTTATCACTCCTTTGTTGTCTTTGGGTTTCCCTAGAAACATTTTTTTAAAATAAGGTATGAGTTGTGTAGTTCTTTCAGCTGTAGTCCCCTATTATTAGACAGGAACCCTATTGATGTTTTGGTAAGATATGGGGTAAAGGCAAGTGTTATGTACTATTATAATTAAGTCTCAATTTTGTACAGGGCCTTGTCTCTGTGCTGTGACCCTCATAAGTGCTTTTCAACTCCTCTCCCACCCCACCATTAGTTAAGGCAGAAAGGCTAGTGGTGCTGGAGCTGGCTATTTTTGTCCCTCTATTTCAAAGGCTAGAGGGGCCAGAGTTGGATATTTTCCTTTTCCCATTTCAAAGGCTAGAAAGGGATAGAGTGTCCATACCAATTGCTGGATTCTGAAGCTGCTTCTGCTTCCAGTGAGATGTGATTCTTTGTATTTTCCTGTCTCTCCAGTTCTTTGGGGAGATGATTTTGTTACCTTAGTTATCTGATGAATCTGAGAAGAGTTGTTAATTTTCAGTTTGTTCAGATTTTTCCTGTTGTGAGGATTGTGGTAATGACTTCCAAGCACTTTACACATTAGACTGGAAACTGGAAGTTTACCCCAGCATTAATTATAACTTTGGATTAAAGCATTGTCTCCCGACAGCTATAGAAATGTGAGTCACATTAACTTCTAATGATCAATAATATATAATAATAGATGTATATTTATAATCTAAAAGCAAACTTCTGAAGGTAATAACAATAATAGAATAATAGTTAATATTTGTTGAGTGGTTTTAGCATGTGATGCCCTAATTACAGGGCATTTACATGCATTGCCTTGTTTAATATTTATAATCACCCAAATTTGTAAATATTATTATCACCACCTGTTTTATTTGGTGAAGCAATTGAGGCTTAGATTGACTTAGTATTATGCTAAAGAACACAAAGTGTGAGATTTCAACCCAAGTGTTTGAGTCTAGAGCTTATATTCTTTTTTTTTTTTTTTTTTTTTTTTTGAGTTGGAGTCTCACTGTTACCCAGACTGGAGTGCAGTGGCCGCTCCCGGCCACCGCAGCCTCGACCTGCTGGGCTCCGGCAATCCTTCCGCCTCAGCCTTCCAAGTAGATGGAACTACAGGCACGCGCTACCACGCCCGGCTAATTTTGATTTATTGTAGAGATGAGGTCTCACCAAGTTGCCCAGGTGGGTCTCGAACCCGCGGGCTCAGGCAATCCACTCACCTCAGCCTCCCAAAGGCACGGGATTACAGGCTGAGCCACCGAGCCCGACTAGAGCTTATATTCTTAACCACTGTGGGCTACCAACATCAACATTCAGACTGCAAAGCTAGAAAGTTAATAAAATAGGACTCAGAGAAGAAGGGCTTTTTGGAGTGGATTGTTCATGGCATTCAGTGTAGAGAAAAGGCTGAAAAGGACAATGTTGCTACCTAATTCACAATTGTGCTCCTAATCATAACTTTTATCTCTAAATTTCAGAAAGTTCGGGTTCTCTAAAGAGTGTTCATCAGATGTCTGGATGCTCTATGAGGCAGTACAGTCTCCATGGAAAAGGAGAGAAGTTGGTCTGAGGGGATGGGTGTTATGTATCTAAACAAGGGTGCTTTGAGGACCAGAGGTTACATGATTGGCTTATGACTGCACAGCTGCTTTGTGGTTAAACCTCAGAATCAGAAGAAATATTGGAATCAGTAATTCTGTTGTTCTTGCCATGAGGAATGAGTCATGTGCTCTGAGTGGCACTAAAGTCACCACGACTACCAAATAAAATGAATTTAAAAGCACCTGTGAATACGACAATGATATCACAGAAATAGTCTGTAAGTACAGTGCTGAATATTTCAGGGTGGAAACTCTAAGATCTAAATGTGACTGGAAACAGGTTGCTTTTAGGGGTCTTGGTAGACAGATGTCTCTGTTGTACATTCTGATCTCTCAGCCCAGTAACTGCTGGCAAGGGACATCTGCTATTCAGAAAGGCTGAAAGAGAAGGGGGAAAATGGTTGACAGTATGTTGACTGAGCAAGGATACCCTACAACAGATTGCTCTATGAGGGGCCAGCCAGGCCACAAAATGGAGCTGTTTGTTGAACTTAGGCAACTCTAGCAAGATTGGCTTTCAGCAACATTTTCAAGTTAATGAAGTTTAATGGTCCTAGGGGCAACGAATAGTAGGATAATTACACAGTGAGGTCAATATTAGGGGCCTGATCACAATTGAGCCTTTGGTGGTTTGTCTTGGCCTCAAACAACCATACTGTGACTTGAGCTATGTGCTTCAAACTTCCTTGCTTAACAGGCTGTCAGAATTAAATTAAACAGGTCTGGGGCAGTGATGTGTGGCAGTGTTGTCTGTCTACTAGGAAAATGTGGGGGCAGGAGAGAAGCAGTGACAGCAGTAAGCCGAATAGCGGCTTGGGGAAGAGACAATTCAAATAATGGGGTCAAGAGCCTGGAGACTTCTGAGAGTCTATATAGGCACCCAGACTGAGGCAGAATAGCTAACAGAGTAACTTCATGAAAGATGGATTAGTAGGAGCAGGATGGTTATCTACACAGTTTGATGGGAAAGGTAATTTAAAGGCTCTTTTGCCCCAAATATAGCACCTCTACTCACCTGCTAAGATTAGTGTCGGAGTGGCTTTGTAGAAGCTATATGTTTTCAGTGGGTTAAGGTTTTATTTTGCTAGGGGATAGTTAGTCAATTAATGAAGATTTGTTTGTATTTGATTAGTTCAGTAGCACCAATTTTTACCAAGCAGAGCTGGAGATTCTAAAGTGATAAAATTCAGGATTTAGGAACAGGATCATTGTGCTAGATATCCACTATGTGCTGCCCAACAAGAATGTAATGAATAAACCTGCAAGCTTCTGAGTTCTGGCTCTGTACATGGTAGTAAATATTTTCCCCATAAGCAAATTTGCCTAAAATCACAGAACTTGGGCGAACCCCAGATTTTAAACTAGAGATTCCTGCCCTACAGTCAATTCGCCTTTCCATCTATACTACATTGTCTCCAGAGGGGTGTAGGTGACAGAAAGACAACATTTTCTTATACCACTATTTTCCCATAAAAGCCCACTCTATTAGATACAAAGAATCCTTTATGGGGCTAGTTGGCAATGTGGAAAGCATTTAGGATTATCTAGATTTATCCCAAGGAACATGTAAAGATTCCAGACTGTTCTTCATCAGGAGTTATTTTCTAATTCCTATACACTTTTTATATTTTACTTCTTGAGGTGAGAAAAAACAATACAGTGATCAGGGAAAATGAAAATTGTTAGAACTAATTGCATATGGACTTTACTCCAAAATGATACTAGAAAATGACACCATTTGTCTTTGAGTGAAATGAGTGTGTGGGCTTATTTGCCCGTCCCCACCACTGCTATGTGAAGGCGCAGCAGCTCAGTTTTCATTTTCCTTTCCTCTCAAAATGCCCAGAGGGACCATATTTTTGTTTAATGACCTTCAGAATGATTCTTTAGAAATCTGAGGCTATCAGAGTTGGAAGCAATGCGAAAATAATTGTGGATTATTATTGTATGACAACAGTGGCAGCTGGGCTATTTTTTTCTGACTGTTCAGATTTTCTTCTTCATTTTCCCAGAAACCTTATATCCTAAGGTTTAACTCAGAAGCAAATCTCATATAGGTGGTAAACCTTGCTAGACATGGTACGTAATATAATTTCAGACAGACCCTTAACTGTTCTTCAGAAAGACCATAGGGAGTGAAGCAGCCTTATATCTAGATGCCTGCAGTAATATTACTTTTATTTACTCTCTGACAATGTGTGTGGGTAGTTGTATTGAACATAAAGCAAGCATATCTCTTAAATATTATACCTGTGAATGTAAGTGCCAGTTTTTGTGTTTTGTTGTCAAAACTCATGCTAACATAAAAGAAAAAAAGTTGTCGTTAAAAGCTAATAAATGGGTATTCACTCAAATCATTTACACACATATGTACATATATACACAAGCATTCAAAACTGGAGATTGAGAGCCAGCAGAGATTCTAACTTTATGAGAATGTTTAAGATGTTAGTATGGAGGGCAGGGATGAGGAGTGGTAGATGCAGATGTTGTATATACCGTGGTGGACAAAGTGAAAAGTGCTCCCAACTATTGTTCATATCAGCTGCCTCACAATCAATTTATTTATTGCCTCAACTGACAAACTCCAAATTTAGATAAAATACTTTTGCCTTGATTGTTCAGTAACCCCTCACAGCTATCCCCTATACCTCCATTAAATGTCTGTACAACATTTGGCTACCACTTTAGTTGAACATTCGGAGTGAGTGGTAGACAGAATGTGACAATATCTAAAAAGTAGTCTAAGAAAATCCCAAAACACAAAACCATTTGGCTGAATATTCTTACATACTTGGTTATTGCTATATTCTTGTTACTTTCTGGAAAAGTGTTACACACTTCTTTCTAGGGAAGTTTAGTCCCAGTAACAAGACTAACTCATTTTCCCATCAGGAGAGTAAGGGAATTGACTTCAAACACAAATCTTATTTTCTGGTTATATATCACTGAACTCAGAAAATAAGTGAGTGATTTCTTTGGGCTATTATTATTACAAAGTTTGTCCTCATTTTACCTAGCTATGTTTCTAGAGAATTCCTTAAGACTAATTTTTTAGACTCCTTTCCCCTACTCCCCAAATTGAAGGAGGGAGACTCTGTAGTATTAGTATTAGTTTTTACAAGAAGGAGTAATTAAGGAAACAATTGTAAACTTCATTGCCAATATAAAAGCCTATTATGAATGTTTAATCATTCCTAAGACTCCCTTGGGGTGTACTAAGTGGCTAAATATATCCTCTTAGGACTCTTAAGAAAGATCCCTGAAAAACAGAAAGAAGTAGTACATTATAATAATATTTAGCAACTTTTAACATTCTGCTATACCTCTCTTGCATTTGGGGAGCTTGTATACTATTCTATTTTTACAGAATGCCTTTAAAGGCTTCTTGCTTTTGGGATCAGGCATTTAATGTGGCTCTGAGTGTGATAGTTGTGATATTTGAATTGGACACAATAAGATACAATTTTAAAATTCTATTTGGTCATTGATTTAACTCCTTAATTACGTATTTTGAGAACTAAAGAAAAGAATACAAAAAGTAAAAGTACTTATTTGCCAGTACTAAGATGTAGTTTGCTCACTTGCAAATATTTTCTTTGTAGGAATGCAAACCAAAGATGTGGAGAAGCATAATAATACAGAAAGGAAATGCTCTTCTGATTCAGGAAGTTCAAGAAGAAGATGGAGGAAATTATACGTGTGAACTTAAGTATGAAGGAAAACTTGTAAGACGAACAACTGAATTGAAAGTCACAGGTAGGAACTGGTTCTACCAAATTTTGGCAAATGAGATTTTAGTACAGTTTGGTTTGGGGAGAAAGTTTTGTTCAAAGAATCAACTTGTTGTGAATTTAGAATTGCCTGCAAATCAAACAGTTGGGAAGCTCACTTTTAATAAGGCACACTGAATAAAAACCTATATGTAGAATATGAAAGATTAATTTAGGGAACAAGGGACCAACTGCAGCATATCTGTCCTCTACCTTTGTGAAAAGTTTTTAACTCTTCAATCTACCTTTGATTGTTACTAAACATCTCAGAAAAGATATAATGGAGCCACTCATGGAAATGTTGACTTAATTCATTTGTGGAATCTCCTTGTACTTGAAAGCCCCTTTTAGAATGAGGTTCTGGTGTACTTAAGGAACGAAATTTTCTTAAGTTGTATCCACAACATCATCTATACAAAATTCTCCATAAGTGAATGATGTTTTTGTGAGCTTCTAGTGACTCTTAGAGCAACTCCAAAAGAAAAATATGCATGTGAGTGTTTTAAAATTAAAGTATAAACAAAATGTAAACTTGTAATTCAATTCACAGGAGTGGAAAAGATAAACTCAGAATATTCTTAGCTGGTGGAGAATTCTAGGAAGTAATTATCAGAAACATAGGACAGAATCTAGTACTATAAAGATAACCTTCACTGTGGATGTGATGGACCCTTAAAAACTATGATAAAAAGTCTACTTGCTATTGCTCATGAAAAAATCTTGACTCATTTTCCTATTATATATGTCTTAAGTGTATTATAATCTCATTTATATGTGGAATCTAAAAAAGTTGAATGTGTGTAGCAAAAAAGAGTAGAATAGTGGTTGGAGGAGGAATGAAGAAAAAAGAGATATAGGTCAAAAGGTACATAGAAAGTTGCAGTTATGTAGGATGAATAAGTCTACTGACTTAATGTAGAGCACGATGATTATAGTTAATATACTATTCTATGCTGAAAATTTGCTAAGAGAATAGATTCCAGGTGCTTTTACCACAAAAAATAAATGATAACCATATGTAGAAATTGATATGGTAATTTGGCTGTAGTAATTATTTACTATGTACATGTATATCAAAACTTGTCTCATACCTTACATATATATAACTAAAAACATGTGTATATGTTGTGTGTGTGTATATATACACACACACATTGTATTGTGGATAAACTTTTTATTTTATTTTATTTTATTATTTTATTTTTTTAAAGATGTGGGGTACCATTCAGGGTTAGGTATACAAATGTTGATTATGCAGGTACCCTTGTTGATGAGGTGTGCCCCTCCCTCCCTAAACTGCCATGTGGATAAACTTTATCCATGATAAACTTTGAAATTTTTCAGACATTTGCAACATTGTTTTTTGTTAATTGACTTATGATTTATGTGCTTGGGCATTGCCTGTTTAACCAATTAATGCTGACATTATCCTGTTGGTTAATTATAATATACTCTTGCTAATTTTTAGAGTATACTATCTTTTCTATTTTTGGTTCATGTCTGACTGAACTTCTTGGAGTAATGTTAAAATCTGTCAACTGATATTGATACTTACTGAGTTAAGTTCATTGCTATAACCCATATATTTAATTTATACTCAATTGTTTATTTTGTCTTTTCCAAAATTCTGAATGTTAACACAGAGAATAAAAATTATATTTTAATAAACTAATATATGTATAATATATTGGTCTACTCTCTAGTCTAAGAAGATGGCAGTTTTATTTCTTAGCTTGATTTTGTAGAAAACCTTCTGTGAAAGTTTAAGTAATATGTTTGATTAGAATTGCATGTTCTTTCCCCTTTGAGCATTCAAAATAGCTACCATATTGGGCCAATTCCAAATAGCAATGATCTGTTTTTGATTAGTTTCTGATTTTCTCAATGTGAACTAGACTTCCCTGCCTCGTTCATGGTGGAAGATTGACTCATAGTCAATTGACCTATGTTGCAGAAAGCCTTGCAACAATATCACTTTGACCACAATCACGAATCCTTATTAGATGCTTTAAGTTGAATTGGAATAAAGTAAACATCAAACCTTTTCACTCATATCTGCAGGTAATGGTGACAACACGTTTGCTTCTTTAGTTTCATTTAGATTCTGGAAAAGTAGAGATAGAGCTATTTATTTTGTGTATTTTATAATATGTTAATTTATTTGCTCTAAACTTTTGGTATAGTTGAACTATAGATTTAAAATTTCATCTGTGCAGAAAATGGCAAAATTTAATGTGCATCAGAATCTTGTGAAGGAACCCAGGTAGGATGAAGGTGAGCATCTATTAATACAGATTTCAAGGTCTCTCCCCAGATTCTAATTTAGTACATTAGTAGAAGTAAGAATTTACCTTCTCGTCCAGGGGATTCTGCTTTATGCCTTCCAAGGATCATGCTTTGGGATACACTAGAGGAAAAAATGTTGCTAAATAAGTCAAAGTAATAAATTTGGTTTTCTTTTGACTGTATTAATGCGCACGCACACACACACACACACACACACACACACACACTCACACTCACACACACACACACACACACACACAACTGATTTTTATAGGCCCCAAATTGTTTTGTCTAAATTCCTAAACACTGTCATGGAAATACAGATCATGGTAACCAAGGAGAATGTGTCAAGAGAGCATGTGGTGAAGGAACCTTAACCACAAAAAGCAGTAATTTATTCACTTACCACTTAAATAAAAATTCACTGAGTACATATTACATACCAGGCAACAAGCTAGGAGCTGGAAAAGGCAATTCAGAATTTGTTTATGATTATTATTGGGTGTAGTGGCCATTGTTAAATCACATTTTTGTCTTTATTTCCACAGTTTAACTGTTGTGTTTGATGTAGATACAAAATGGCTTCTTGGTATGAAAGTTCAAGAGGTTGTTCTGTGAAGGTTAATTCTTTTTTGCAATGTTATATAAGTTGTTCTGTGCTTTGTATGCTCAATATTATGAAAGCAATTAACAAACAGACTGTTTTCTTATAATTAAAAATAGAAGACTAGAATTGTTTAAAGAGTAACACACTCATACTTGTTTTGAGTTTAACAATATACAGACATAGAATAAGAATTTCAATATGACATTAATAGGATTCGTTAATTACAAAATTGTGTACATAGGGGTCCTTTAAAATGGTGTATTTCAAGTATGCTGGTTTTAAAAGGTTGTTAAATTTCTAAAAGATTATTTTCTGATTTTTTAAATTAATACTTCTGAGCAATGTATTTTCAGTAAAACAAGTATTATCTTGTGGTATATAGGTCTACTTGTTTTAAGAAGATCAATTATAAAAGGATTCAGATATTCAAAATGGATAAATTAGTAGACAATCATTTGCTTTATGAAATTATTTCTCCATATAAAATAATTTCCATCATATTTCTTTAAATAGTCTCCTTACTGCCTTAAAATAAGATTTGATTTAATTGCAACTTTTCTGGAACACTTTTGTTATACAAATCATGGCAGACGTGTGATGTTATTGTGGAAATTTCTTTTTATTTCTTTGGAGGTTGAAGATGAGTAGGGAAGGGTTTTATAACATGTAGACGTGAACAATAGCGTGTTTAGGTCATTTACAAATGATGCTTACAGCTAACAGTTTTATTTCTCATAGCATAGTTTAGGTGGCTATCGGCTATTTAAAATTTTTTTTGTTTATTCTCACATTGAATTTGTGCACAGTGTTAGTTAAAGTGTAAGGAAAGAAAGGAAAGTTGGTTATAAGACGCTGAGAATGTAGAACAAGTGATAAGTATGCTTGATGAGAATGGATGATGTATAGATGGTGAGAATGGAATAAGGAGGAGAAAAGGAGTGGGAAAGAGTGAGAAACATAATGTGATAGGGTCTCCTGGGTTAAGAGGTCTGTCTTGAGAAGGCCAAAGGCAATCATAAATTATAGAGACTCCCCAGAATAAACGCAAGCAGGCAGCCAGCAGTAATTAACTTTATTTGGAAAAGAATTCATCATTCATGTGGCAAATCATTCACAAATGCATGCTTTTGTGTAGCTTTTTACAGATGAATATTGGCTATTCAGAAAAAAAAACAACACTAACATGTTTCCTGATGAATAAGCAAGTAACACCCCTCCTCCTGATTCTTTTTTTTTTTCAGTTATGTTTTTTTCCTCTTTTATTTTGAAGATGTGATGTACAATTCAGGGTTAGGTATACAATTGTTCATTATGCAGATACCCTTGTTGATGAGGTGTGCCTCCCCCTCCCCTGGCAGTTTCCCTCAACTGCCAATCCCACCCCCACTCCTGGCAGTTTCCCAATACTGCCAGTCCCTTTCTTATAGTATTGTGATCATTTTTCAAGGTCTGCTTATGAGTGAGAACATATGGTACTCTGTTCTTTGTTTCTGTAATAGATCACTGAGTATGATAGACTCTAAATCCATCCAAGATGCTGTGAAGTCCATATGTTTGTCCTTCTTTATGGCTGCATGATATTCCATTGTGTATATGTACCACTATTTTTTTAATCCAGTCCAGCTTCAATGGGCAGCATAGTTTGTTCCATGTTTTTGCTATTGTGAATAGATCTGTAACAAACATGCATGTGCAGGTATCTTTTTGGTAGAATGACTTGAGTTCCTCCAGGTATATTCCCAATAGGGGGATTGCTGGGCAGTGGAAGGTCAATTTCTAGTTCTTTCAGAAATCACCACACTGTCTTCCAAAGAGGTTGCACTAGTTTGCATTCCCACCTGCAGTGTAGAAGTGTTCCTTTTTCTCTGCATCCTCAACAGCATCTGCTGTTGTTTGTTTTATTAATGGCAGCCATTCTTACTGGAGCTAGGTGGTATCTCAATGTGGTTTTGATTTGCATTTCTCTGATGATGAGTGAGGCTGAGCACTTTTACAGGTGTCTGTTGGCTGCCCATATATCTACTTTTGAGAAGTGTCTATTCATGTCTTTTACCCACTTTTTAATGGGGCTGGTTGTTTTTTTTCCTTTTGGCATGTTTGAGTTGCTTTAGATCCTAGATGTTAGGCCTTTGTCAGATTTACAGTTGGCAAATATTTTTTCCCATTCTGTTGACTGTCTCCCCACTCTCTTGAGCTTTGCAGAAGCTCATCAGTTTGATGAGGTCCCACTTGTCTATCTTATCTATTATGGCATGGCGATATGATCCTATACCTCGAAAATCCAAGAGAATCTTTCAAAAACCTGCTTGCACTGATAAAGGACTTTGGCAATGTCTCAGGGTACAAAATAAATGTGCAAAATACAGTTGCATTCTTATACACCAAACCGTCCTCATCAAACTGACAAGCTTCTGCAAAGCCAAAGAAACCATCAAGAGAGTGGGGAGACAGCCCACAGACTAGGAAAAAATATTTGCCAACTGTATGTCTGACAAAGGCCTAACATCTAGGATTTACAAGGAACTCTAGCATGCCAAAAAAAAAAACAAAAAAAAAACCCAAAAAGCCCCATTACAAAGTGGACAAAAGATATGATAGACACTTCCAAAAAGAAGGCATATGAGTAGCCAACAGATACATGAAAAAATGCTCAGCCTCACTAGTCATCAAATAAATGCAAATTAAAACCACAGTGAGCTACCACCTAACTCCAGTCAAGATGGCCATCATCAATCACTCAAAAAATAACAGATGCAGCAGAGGATACGGGGAATAGGGAACACTTCAACACTGTTGGTGGGAGTGTAAACTAATTCAACTTCTGTGGAAAGCAGTTTGACCATTCCTAAAAGATCTTAAAATCGATCTTCCATATGACTCTGCAATCCCCCTACTGGGAATACACCTGGAGGAACTCAAATCGCTCTATGGAAAAGATATCTGTACATGCATGTTTATTGCAGCATTATTCACAATAGCAATAACTTGGAAGCAATCATGCCGCCCATCCAGAAAGGACTGGCTAAAAAAAAATGTGGTACATATACATGATGGAATATTATGCAGCCATATAGAAGGAAAAAATTATGAACTTCGTAGCAACTTGGTTTGATTTAAAGACTATAGTACTGAGTAATCTATCACAGAAACGAAGAACTGAGTATCACAAGTTTGCATTCATAAGAGAACCTTGAAAAATTATTTTAGTACTATAAGAAAATGATTGACATTGGGAAACTGCCGGGATGGGGGGAGGAGTCAGGATTGGCAGTAGTGGGAATCTGCCTGGGGGGGGTTGGAGGGGGAATACACCTCATCAAAAAGGATACCTACATCATGAACATTTGTATACGTAACCCTGACTTTTACCCACAATTTTATTTTTTTAAACATATTTTTTATTTTAAAATTGTGGGGTACCCACAACTTTAAAATAAAAAGTAAAATAAAATCTTCCAAAAAAAAATAGGATCATATCATTAGCAAAGAGGGATAACTTGACTTCCTCTTTTCCTTTTTGTATACCCCTGATTTTCTTCTCTTGTCTAATTGCTCTAGCTAGAACTTACAATACAATGTTGAACAAGAGGGATGAGAGTGGGCAGCCTTGTCTTGTTCTAGTTTTCAGTGGAAACGTTTCCAGTTTCTGTCCATTTAGCAATATGCTAGCTGTGGTTTTATGGTAGATGACACTTACTATTTTGAGGTATGTTCCTTCTATACCTAGGTGTTTGAGGGTTTTTATCAAGAAGGGATGCTGTATTTTATCAAAAGCTTTTTCTGCATTTAATTATATAGTCATGGGGTTCTTGTTTTTGCATTTGTTCTTGTATTTAATTACATTTATGGTCTTGTGGATGTTGAACCAGCCCTGCATCCTGGGAATGAAGCCTACTTGGTCATGGTGGATGATTATTGAGATGTGTTTTTTATCCAATTTGCTAGAATCTTGTTGAGGATTTTTGCATCTATGTTCATAAGGGATATTGGCCTGTAGTTGTCTTTTTTGTTGTTGTTGTATCTTTACCTAGTTTGGGTATCAGTGTGATGTTAGCTTCATAAAATGATTTGGGAAGAATTCCATATTTTTCAATTGCCTGGAATACTTTCAATTGGATTGGTATCAACTCCTGCTTGTACGTTTTGTAGAATTCTTCTGGAAAGCCATCAGGTCCAGGGCTCTTTTTGTAGGTCATTTTTTATGACAGACTCAATTTCCTGGGTAGTTATTGGTCTATTTAGTGTCTCAATGTCTTCTTGTTTCAACCTGGGAAGTTGAATGATTTCAGAAAGTCCCCAATTTCATTAGGTTATCAAGTTTGTTTCCATAAAGGTGTGCATAGTAATCTCTGATAATCTTTTGTATTTCTTTGGGGTCAATTGTTATTTGATCTTTTGTATTTCTGATGGTATTCATTTGGGCTTTTTCTCTCTTTTTCTTGGTCATTCTGGCTAGGAGTCTTTCAATCTTGTTAAGTCTTTCAAAGAAACAGCTTTTTGTTTTGTTTATATTTTCTATTATAATTTTGTCGTGTATGCTTCATATTTTGGCTGTTATATTGGTGACCTAGATTCCTCTGCTAAATTTAAGATTCTGGTGGTCTTCTCTTTCCTACTCCCTTAGGTGATTTGTTAGGCTATCAACTTGTGATCTTTCCTTTTTCTTGATGTGTGTGTGTAGAGATATAAATTCCCCTCTTCGAACTGTTTTCATGGCATCCCAGAGGTTTTTGTAAGATGTTTCTTCATTTTCATTTGTTTCCAGGAATTTTTTAATTTCTGCTTTGATTTCAGTATTGACCCAGTAGTTGTTCAGCATCATGCTGTTTAGTGTCCATGTCTTTGTGGGCTTTGGGAAAATTTTGTTGGTGTTGATATTTATTTTTATTCCACTGTGGTCTGAGAATGTGCATGGCGAGATTGCAACCTTATGGAATTTGTTTATGCTTGATTGATAGCCAGGGATGTGAATGATTTTGGAGCATGTTCCATGTGGTGATAAGTAGAATGTATATTCTGTGGGTTTTGGGTGGAATATTCTGTAGGTATCTATTAAGTCCCTTTGATTGTCAAGTTTAGGTTCTAGATCTTCTTGTTGATTTTTTGCATTGATGATCTATCTAGGGCTATTAGTGGGGTGTTCAATTCCCCTGCTATAATAGTGTTTGAGTCAATATCTTTTTCTAGTTTACTTAGTAGTTGCTTTACAAATGCTAGTGTGTTGGGTGCATATGTTTAGGTTGGATTCTCTTGTTGATGGATTGAATCTTTTATCATTACATAGTTTCCTTTTGTATCTTTTTAAATTTTTGATAGTTTAAAGGTTGTTTTGTCTGATATTAAGATTGTGACTCCTGCCTTCTTTTGTGATTCATTTGCCTGGAAACTCATTTTCTATCCTTTATCTTTGAGTCTGTTTGGGTCCCTTGTGGAGAGATGAGTTTCCTGAATGCAGCAAATAAGTGAATCATGGTTTCTTATCCAGTTTGCCATTCTGTGTCTTTTCAGTGGTATGTATTTAGTCCATGTACATTCAGGCTGATTATTGAAATGTGGTTGTTTCTCCCTGTCATGAGGCTCTTATAAAGTATTTTCTTTGTTTGTTTGCTTGTTTTCTTTTAGCTCTGAGGTTGATGTATGTGTGTGTTTTCAAGTTTGTTGTGATGTATTCTCTGTTGATTTTGTGCTCTGCTGTTCTCTTGGAAAGTGTGTGGGCATTTTTTTTCTTTCTTCTGTGCTTAATACCTTTTTAAGCATCTCCTGTAGAGCTGGTCTGGAAGCTGCACAATCTCTTAGGGATTGGATGTCTGAGAAGGATTTTAATTCTCCATCACTGATGAAGCTGGAAATTCTTCATTGAAAATGTTTATCTTTGAGGAATTTGAACATTGAACTCCAGTCCTTTATTGCTTTTGTGTTTCTGCTGATAGATCTACTGCTATTTTGAGTGATTTCCCTGGTAGGTATTCAGACCTTTCTCTCTTGTTACTTTTAGGAATTTTTTTCTTTTGTGCCTACTTTGAAGAGGTGAATTACTATATGTATAGGGGCTGTTTTTCTTATTTGATATCTTGTGGGGGTTCTCTGTATCTCTTGTGTTTGGCTGGTCACATCTCTCGTGAGATGGGGAAAGTTTTCTTGGATTACCTCCCAGAATATTTCCTCCAAGGTTCCCTCCATTTCCCTTTCTTCGTCTGGGATACCAATCAAGCATAGGTTTGACCTCTTGATATAATCACACATCTCTTGTAGGCTTTGTTTTTTCTTTCTGAGTTTTCTTTCTATGTTTTTTGCAGATCTGGTTAATTCCATGTTCTGATTGTCAAGTTCTGAGATTCTTTCCTCTGCTAGATTAATTCTGCTTTCCATACTTGTCATCTTGTTGTTTATTTCCTGGATGAAATTTTTTGTGGCAAAATCTCTGTTACTTTCGGTATTGCATCTTGTCTTTCTTGAGTCTTATTTACTCTTTCCATCCATTCCCTAATCCTTGTCATATTCTAGGGCCAGTCGTTGGTGACTTTCATTGTTTGGGCCTCAAGGTCTGATTTTTCAGGCATTTTTTCTTTGTTACACTTGAAATTACCTGTGGTCTTCTGCTGATTTTTCCTCACTTGTGACAGATCTCTTGCTTTTCTCTTTAGTTTCATTATTCAGTGGCAGTGGGAGAGGCTTTCACTTCTAAGGTTTGCTCAGCCCTCTATTCTTCCCTGATCTGGACTCTGGATTTGTTTGAAATTGGACTGTGGGTGGGAAGCTTTACTGTCTCTTGTAATTTTGAAAGTCAAATAAGTAGAGGATGGGGAGCTAGGATTCAGAAACTACTTGCAAATCACAGTGTTCGCTGATTGTGGTGTGGGTTCTCTGAGACCACTCCCCACCACCACTCTATATGATGATGCAGTGGGTACATGTGTGTACCTCCTGAGTCCCAGATACAGTAGCAGCAATGAGGAGAACAGAGAAAAATAGAATGAAATAAGATGGACAAAAATAAAAAAAACACAGAGCAATGAAAGCAGAAACCAAAGCATAAAACAATTGAACACACACACACAGACACACACACACACACACACACACACACACACCAAAACAAACTGGAGTAACAATAAGGTGAAGCATAACAAAAAACGACAACAGTGAAAAAGCAGGAAAACTGAACACCCACACACATGCCTAGCACAAAATGAATGAAGAAGAGAAAGACTGAAGAAAGCAAAACAAAAGAAAAGAAAAACAAAGCAATAATTCAGATTAAACCCTCACACATATGTTCACACCCACCTTGACTATAAAAAAAGAAGACAAAAGAACAAAGACAAACCAATAAACAGACAAAAAAAACAAAATGGAAGATGAACACTCAATCATTCACATACACACACACACAGAAAACAAAAATCAAAAGAAGAAAGAAGAAGAAAAGAAAAATGGGGCGGGGGATGTAGGTCACACCCTTGTATACACATTAATGCACAAAGGAAAAATATTTTAAAAAACAGAAAACATAATAATCTGGCAAAAAATACTTTAAAATTAAAAAAAGAAAAAAGAAAATCCTGCTCTCTTGTGGTAGGTTCTGTAATTGTGCCTCTTGTCTATTTGTCTGCTATTTCCTATGGAGTTTCCATCTCTTTTACTCTCTCCCCAGTGTCCAGACAAGGGAAGGAGGAGGGCAGTGGGGGTGGTTGGGGCTGCTGTCCTCCCCTCCCTCTCTCATATGGTTAGGGGGATCCTCTCCTGTGGGGAGGTACAGGATTGTCTCTTCCCCAGGTATGTACTAGTGGGGTTGCCCCAGCCAGGCCTATCCTGGAATGGAGTTCTATTGAGGCTGACATGCAGGCTCTGTCTGTGTTTGTCCCTCTCAGTCGTGCCCCAGCTGTGTGGGTCTGACATTCAGAAGATTTCTGGGGTGGAGGGGTGTTGGGTCAGCCCCAGAATCACCACTGATGTCTTTGGAGGTCTTCCTCATCCTTTTATGGCCACACCCTTTGTCCTGAGGCTGAATCAGGGTAGGGGGTGGGGTGCCTGAAACTCAGCATTTGTCCCTCTAAAGCTTATGTTTTCAGGATATTCCCTCTACATCTCAATCAACTGCTGAGTAGTTGATCCGCTGGTCACGGAGATGGGGTCTGTTGCTCCATAGTGAGCAAGTCAGAGCACTTTCCTTTCTCCTTTTCAAGATGGTGGCAGTTGCCTCTTTCATCTTCTCTGGTAGGACTCTGCCTCTGGGCTCTCTCTGCAGCACTTGCTGCCAGTGTCTGGCCAGGTGCTGAAGTGGTGAGGCAAAGCCTGGAGCTGACAGTCTCTCCACTTCTTTGCAGGAAAACTTTTGTCAGTTTAAAAAAAATGGCTCTCAGCTTCTGTGGCTTGGGAAGTGCTAGGGACCAAGCAGAGCAGCTGCAGCACTTAGTCTCTCCCGGCATCTTCTTTCCAGGAAGGGTTTTGTTGATAAAGAAAAGAAAAAGGCACTCGACTTCTGCATCCCAGGAATCACTAGGGTCCAAGCCATGCAGCTGCAGCACCAGCCACTGCACCAGGAGAGCCCTGGCTGCTTGCTCCTGAGCCCCCACTCAGTCAGCCACTCACATACCTACTCACTCACCTACACATACACAAAATTTCCCGTATACTAACTCACTAGGACTTGCATAGTCTTGACTGGCTTGGCTGCCATCTTCCCTCTCTCTCCTCCCCCTGATTCATTTAGACAGCTCAAGAGTTTCTAATTGAAAACTTTTCACACATTAAAAACAATCTCTTAACCCATTGGTGTCTGAATACCATGGCAAGAAGGATTTGTTACATGAATATATGCATCAAAGATATGCTGCTGGGTTACTGTCAAGCTGTAGTAGCAATCTGAACATAAAAAGTTTGGTAAAACCATAAAGTGTTCAGGAATTGGGTGCCAGTTCCAATTTCCATGAGGGTGAGAAAGGACTTTTAAATCTCTCACTGTGATTGGTTATTTGTGCATTTCTCCTTATATTTATAAATTTTGTTTTATTCATTTTGAAACTTATGTTATTAAATGTGATCATACTGAAAATAATTGTATCTTCCTTGTTAAGTTTTATCAATATAAAGTGAGACTCTTGAGCAATAGTTTGTTTTGGTTTTTTTTGCCTTAAAGTCTGTTTTTCTGATATTAATTTAACACATTGGCCTTCTTTTTTTTATTGATATCTGCATGGTATATCACTCTATGACTCTTTTACTTTCAACCTTTCTATATCCTTATGTTTATATCTAAGTCTTAAAAACTGTGTTTGATTGGATTTTTAAAATGCAGTCTGACACTGTTTTTTAACTGGAAGTTAGTTCATTTACATTTAATAGAATACTCATCATCTCTGAAATGGTCAAAACTTATTCATATCATACATGTCCTTTGCCTATTCTTTTTTTTTCAATGAAATGAGTTTTTACTTTTCCTTCTTTATATTTGGACACAGTCAAATATAAAGTTGTAAGAATTCAACTTGTCTTCTGCTTAAGATTTCTTCACACAAAGATCTGTTGGATTTTGTAAACCTTAGGAGCTGAGAATTCTCAAATAAGAGCAAACATGCAGTCTTCTTCAGAGTTGTATAGTTAAGGCATTCCCAATCTTCTCTAAATCTATAGGAAAGATAATCTCCAACATCATTTGCATTGCCTTCATTGATATCCATTGTTTCTATTATTCTGTTTGTTATTTCGTATGAAAAGTTTAATTATAGGCCAGGTACAGTGGCTCATACCTGTAATCCCAACACTTTGGGAGGCCAAGGCAAGAGGATTCCTTAAGCCCAAAGTTCAAAACCAGTCTAGGTAACATAGCAAGACCTCTTCTCTACAAAAAAATTATTAAAAAATTAGCCAAGTGTGGTGGCAAACGTCTATAGTCCCAGGTTCTCGGGAGTCTGAGGAGGAAGGATCACCTAAGCTCAGGAGGTTGAAGCTGTGGTGAGCCATAATTGTGCCACTGCACTCCAGCCTGGGTGACAGAGAGTCCAACTTAAAAAATAATAATTTTTAAAAAGCTTAATTACATAAACACTGAATATAAAACATATGCTTTGTGAGCACATGCTTAAATATAAAATTAATTAGAGCTACAAAATAGTTTATTGAACACAAGTAGTCAGTCATATTATAGAATTAATGAAGAAAATCCATCATGTAATTATGAGCAATGTTATCAAAATATCTATGTCAATTTTCATAGAATTTTGGCATTCAACATAAAAGCTGTTAATTTGGGGGGGGTTCAGGAACACATAAATATTCATTCCACTAAAAATAGTGGTATATGCTTTCAATTTATGGGGATGTGCCCAAGACTTTCCAGACCAAATTAATCTCTTAAGAGAAGAGACAGTTTCTTTTTTAAAGAAAATTGAATATCAAGTTTTGAAAATTTTTTTGGTCATTTTTTAATTTTATAATAATTTTTGCTATAAAAAATTATATTAGGCCAGGCTCAGTGGTTCAGCCGTAATCCCAGCACTTTGGGAGGCCAAAGTGAGTGGATTGCCTGAGCCCGCGGGTTTGAGACCAGCCCAGGCAACTTGGCAAGACCTTGTCTCTACAATAAATCAAAAAAAATTGGCCAGGTGCAGTAGTGCATGCCTACAGTTCCGGCTACTTGGTAGGCTGAGGTGGAAAAATCACCAGAGCCCAGCAGGTTGACGCTGGGGTGGTGGTAAGTGTCCCACTGCACTCCAGCCTAGGTGACAGAGTAAGACTCCAATTAAAAAAAAAAAATTACATTAATTAATTCAACAAATAGCTGAGTGTCTACCAAAGTCTTGATGCTGTGAATATCAAACAAAAAATAGACAAAAATCCCCACTCTCCAGGAGCTTACATAATACTGAACAAACTCAAGATTCCTTTTTCTTTACATTTCAATCTTACTTTTATCTAAAAGTGACTCCTTTTTTCCAGTGTAAACTTTGGTCTGCAACCCTAAGATATCAAACCTCTACTACTGCACTGATAAACTTTCTAGAAAACAATTTTACAATGAGTATCAAAGATTTTTTTTTTAATCCCAGAATTAAAGGGCTTAATGCAAAAAATAAAAATAAAGAATTTTTAAAGTCTTAAAATATATATGCCAATATACTCAGCAATTTCACTTTTTAGCACTTAGCTAATAGAAATAATTATGTCAACAGAGATTAAGATAGTCATCATAGCGCTAGAAACAACTCAACTGCTCAATAATGTGCAGCTGGCTAAATACCTTATGGTACTTCTATACAATGTAAATAATATACAATCACTTAAAATAATGTTTTATAAATTATGTAATTATAAATTTAAAAATCTCTTTTGGCTGGGTGTGGTGGCTCATGCCTGTAATCTCAGCACTTGGGAGGCAGAGGCAAGAGGACTGCCTGAGCCCAGGGGTTCAAGCCCAGTCTGGGCAACGTGGTGAGACCTCATCTTTACAGTAAATCAAAAAATTAGTCAGGCATGGTGGTGCATGCCTGTAGTTTCACCTACTTGGAAGGCTGAGGCAGAAGGATTGCCTTAATCCAGCAGTTTGAGGCTGTGGTGCCTGTGAACATACCAGCCCGGGAGACAGTGTGAGACTTCAACTCAAAAAAAAAAAAGGATCTCTTTTACTTTAAATAAGATTTTTAAAAGACCTTATAGCTGGGCTCAGTGGCTCATGTCTATAATCCCAGCACTTTGGGAGGCTGAGACGAGAGGACAACTTGGCGAGACTTCCTCTCTACAATAAATAAAAAATTAGCCGGGCATGGCAGCACAAACCTATAGTTCTAGCTACTCGGAAGGCTGAGGCAGAAGGATCATCGGAGCCCAGCAGGTCAACGCTGGGTTGGCTGTGAGTGTGCCACTGCCCTCTAGTCTAGGCAACAGAGTGAGACTCCAACTCAAAAAAAAAAATTAGAGTCAATAGAGAATACATTATTAATAAAACTAAAAATGTGTTTAAGAGTTTCAGTTTAACCTTTAATACAAAGACTACGTATCACAGAACAAGAGTCAAAGTGTATTTAATAGTTTAATAGCTCTTTTCTTCAAATAATATACTGTGACGATTCTATAGAACTAGAATAATTCTTAAAAAGAAATACCATAGAACATGCCCAATATTTCTACTTGTAAGGTGGAAAGATGTAAGGTGTTATTACATAATTAAAATAAAAATACACTTGAGCTAATTACCTATCAAGGGCTTCCTTGAAGTACTTTCTCTGGACATCAAACTGAAAGACTGTACGTTCACAGTCAGTTGAGGCATTATCGCTACCCCCATGTTTCTTCAGGAAGGCATCAAATCCATTCTCATCTGGGTATTTCAAACTTCCCATGAATACCACTAAATAAAAAGAACACAAAGTCATACAACACAAAGATATAGACAATATTTTTATTCTCAAGGACTAACTTTCTTATATGTATAGAAAAACTGAAAAAAAAAAGAACATATTAAATGGTGATGTCCAAATAATCCTTACTTCCTTCTGTTTTTGTAACTTTCTATTACACTCATGTTACTTTTATGCTTAAAAAAAAAAAAACCCGCCGGGCTCGGTGGCTCAGCCTGTAATCCCGCGCCTTTGGGAGGCTGAGGTGAGTGGATTGCCTGAGCCCGCGGGTTCGAGACCCGCCTGGGCAAGCAAGACCTCATCTCTACAATAAATCAAAAAATTAGCCGGGCGTG
>CAUYQG010032884.1:0-25561 GCA_963574415.1 Tarsius wallacei
CGCGCGCTACCGCGCCCGGCTAATTTTTTGATTTATTGTAGAGATGAGGTCTCGCTTGCCCAGGTGGGTCTCGAACCCGCGGGCTCAGGCAATCCACTCACCTCAGCCTCCCAAAGGCGCGGGATTACAGGCTGAGCCACCAAGCCCGGCTGTGGTCAGTATTTTTTAATGCTGTTTTCTATATTTTCCTTTTGTACTTACAGTTCATAAATTCTCTCTTCTGTATTTAATATACTATTTCATATACATATACTCAGTCTATTCGGTTTTTAATTTCAGGTGCCATATATTTTAAATGTAAAATTTCCATTTACTTCTTTTATAAATTTCAATTTCTGGTGAAATTCTCTTACTTTTCAATAATTTCCTCTACTTAAAATTTTTGAACCCATTAATTATAGATACTTAACATTTTGTTCTGATAAGTCCAATTCTGTTGGTCTGTTATCTTTCCCATTTTTATTTGCTTTTTATATTGTCATATCATACTACCTAATTACAGTTAGGGCTGAGGGGACACCATGTGAATGGAAATAAAGGACCAATTGTGACCATAGGCCTTAGGAGGCAAGTTCTAGCCACAGTTGCAATCGCTCCTCAGGATCCTCCCTTGACACACCAGCTTTCCCTGATGCCTTTGTAGAAGCTACTGGAAAATGGAAGTTATTGACCGCAAAATGAGTGAGGAGCTTAGGAAGGCTGTTGCCGCCACTTAATCCATCTCCAGAGATGGGGCAGGGTAGCCCAACCTCAACCACTGGAATCCACCCTTTTGCCAAGCAGGGTCACCCCCAAGTCAGTCTTCCATACCAGCCCTTTGCTATGTCAAATGGTCTCACAGCACTGCCCTGGCTAGGGTACCTCAAGGGCATACACAGCAGCCTAGCCCACACCCTGGGATGGTGTTGGAGCCTCTGAGACCAACAGACACAGACTTTAAATCTGTTCTAAAATAGCCCCATCCACCGTGAAATCAAGGCCCAGATCTCCCCTCTTGGATATGTGTCTAAAGGCATCTGCTGGCCCCTCTTCCCACCACCTTTAGCCTCTTTGTGTCCTGCTCATTTAGTTCTCTGAGTTTAGGAATGAATATGATTCCGTTCTTCCTAACTGTCTTAGAATCCACTTATCTGACTTACTGCCTCAGGCAAATGTTCAACCACAATGATTAACTGGCCAACAAAACACATTTAACGTGAGTCATTACAAGCACCATTTTATTTTCAGAGGAATAAGCGTATTTGTTCAAGGAGTTAGAATATGTCAAGCACAGAGAGTTGCTAGCTACCTGTTTGCATATTCCAAGTGGAAATGGGAACCAGAGCTCTTGGGCACCCCAGGGCTGAGTGCTGTGGGAGGTATTGAATTTCACTCTCACTGAATTATCTCAGTAAACCTCAGGGATGGTTCATTATCCCTCTGTGGAAACTAAGGCTCAACAAGATACTATAACAAAGGGTTTGTAACTAGCAAGTGACCTACTCGGGGTTAAAAGTTAGCTTTATGTCCCTTCACTAGACCCACAGCCCCCAGAAAGAAACACAAGGGGCGGGAGGGACCCAGACTGACAGAGCCCCTGCTTGGGCATTCCAACCCCAGCATGTGCTGTGTGACTTGGGGCGAATCTCACAACCTCTGTACCTGTTTGCCCACCTGCAGGGTTCTGCTGCACAGAGCTGCTGAGGAGTCACCTGACAAGGAACCCCATCCCAGCCTGGTTTCAGTTACCCATGAGTCCTACCTTTTCCAGCAACCTATCATTTTCCTGCCCTGTAAATCACCAAAATATTTTGGAAATATCAATCAATCCTGTCTCTTGTACCTGAAGGGAGTCAATCCTATCAGGTCACATGACTCAAATTTTAGTTTGCAGAATAAACATAGCCTTTTAAGTGAAGAGGCCCAGATCAAGGGCTGGCTAAAGGACCTCCCATGGGAAGTTTCTGTGTCCAAAAACCCCCAAGAATCTGAGGGCAGGGGATGCAATTTCACAGGAACAGCTGTCCTGCACCTTGAAGGTCCCATCATGTGGTCCAGAGGCAGAAACTGGAGAACCCGGGACAAATTCAGCCCACTCTTGACAATATGGTGTCAGTCTCCTCTTGATTTCAATTCTGATTGGTTGTCAGCGTCTGCAAATTACACACAAAATCTGGATTTCTGGCTTCTTATGAAAAACGGAAAAGGTTTAGCAACACTGGACACACATTCACTACACAAGCCACAGTTGCCTTGAGTGAGGAAGAACGTCCCTTGAGCTGTGGCAGACACGTCAGTTCACCCAACAGTTGCTCATTTTTAAGCCATCTGAATTCTTAGCCTTTTGGCCAGGCATAAAATCCACACCTATACCCCACATAATTGACTGTAGATTGTCTTCCCATCTCTTCATTCCTCTTCTGCAACAAAATTTTCTTCCCTTTAGTCTTTGCTATTCTTTAGCTTTCTATTGCCATTAAATAGGTGACTTATGTATAATTAAGTTTTCTGACTTATTTTTAAAATTTTTGATGAGACAATAATTCTGCAACAAGTTGTTCCATCTACACTTTAAACCATCCATTGATCATGTCTTTTCTGTGAGACCCAGGGCCCAGTACTGACTACAAGACTTCACTGAGGTATCTTTGATTTTGTCCACATGGAAAAAATGAAATGTCTCATCTACTTATTTTTTTTAACTAGTTTTCTCAGCCGGGTTCGGTGGTTCAGTCTGTAATCCCAGCGCTTTGGGAGGCTGAGGTGAATGGATTGCCTGAGCCCGCGGGTTCAAGACCCGCCTGGGCAACTTGGTGAGACCTCATCTCTATAATAAATAAAAAAAAAACAAAACTAATTTTGTCACATGCATGGTTATCTAGCTGTATGTTATGTAATATTATTAAACCACCTTGAAAGGAGGTGTATAAACTACAGACAACTAAGAGAAATTTGACCAGGGTTCTAGATCTGTGTTTATTTAAACCTAGAAAATACTAGAAAAATTCCTCAGCTCAAGGAATGCCAGTTTCCGTATTTCTAAAATTAAAAGTGAAATATTTGAAATTTAATGTTAAGTTCTGTGCAGCTACCAAATTAACTATCTGGTATTAAGATTAATCTGTACTGAACTCATAATATGTCATAATCTTGACTTTTTTTAAAATAATTTTTTTGCAATCTGAGCAACAGGTTTTTACTTTAAATATACTTTCTTCTCATGAAATATCAGAGGAAAAATAGTTTAATCAACGTTTATTATTAATAATCATGCTTACCATGCAATAGTGCTATGCTTGTATTTTTAGGGATAGTTTCTTTTATGCTCTTTCTCTCTCTTTCTCTCTCTCTCGTTGTCTTTCTCTTTCTCTACCTTTGGAGACCACAGTAAGCTCTGTTGAATTTATTTATTTTGAATTATTTTAGTTTAGCTTGAAGAGGTACTAAAATCTCATAATGAGGTTCTATAGTAGATGCAGATTGTCCTCCAAAATTGGATTTAAAAGAATTGCCAACACCTATGGTAACTTCAGGAACCCTAAAATTGTACTATCTTGCAAAATTAAAGGTTGATTTTTCTCTCGTGACACATGTCCTGTGTAGGTTAGTGTAACTCTGCTTGGCATCATCTTCACTCTGGCCTACCTTTATTGAGAGTATTATCGATCTTGTAGAAGAGAAAAATGACATAATGAAAAACTGCATGACACTTTTCAAAACATCTGTCCACAAATGCTAAATAAACTTCTATTCGTTACCAAAGGCGAGAGCAAATCTATGCTATCAGCCTGGAGTCATCAGGGAGGGGAAATGAGTTTCCTTACAATGAAAGCATCTAATACTTGTGAAAAAATTATGCAGCCTATAACAGTGTGCTTAAATATTATTATTTATATAAACTTTAATGCAGAACTGACAGTAGGTATTATTCTCTTTCAAATATGGTGGAAGCAAAGCTGTGATCATAGAGGTAAAGTTGTCAAATTTGAAAGGTCTGAATTTGAATGCAGATGCATACTTGTGGCTGTCATTTGATCAAGCTGATAAATTGAATATATTATTTTGTTGAGATCTTCTTAACACAAATGAGGATAAGCTAAATAAAAATAAGAATGATGACAAATTAGCAACAATGTTTTTTTTTCCTCCTTAAAAAATTGGGAATGCCATTGTCCCGTGAAAAAGTATGCTCCATATGGCTTTCAGGCATTTAAAATGCTTGCTTGATTGTTTATTTCCTTTGAAACTTATTTTTACAGTGATCCGATTTTCTAGTTCTAATATTGCTGGGTTGTTTTTTTTGTCTCTGTCTTTGTTTTTTGTTGTTGTTGTTTTGTTTTGTTTCATTTTCTTTTTGGCTCAGGAGGTGGAAAAGCAATGAGTCAAAGTCAAAGAAGTAGAGCAAGGAGAAAAGGAGGGACAAATATAGCACTTTTCATCACACAGAAATTGAGAATTTAACAGTTGATTAGCTATTAGAGTATCTCAGAGGTTCCCTCGTGTTTTACATTTCTTTTAGCTTAATTAATGGCTCGCTCTGCCTTTTAATCTGCCTTGCTTAGATTATTAACCCAGTAGCCTTGTTTATTTAAGGAAAATTGCAGGAAGGTGGATGTTAATATTATTGGTCAGCATCTCACCCATATTTGAATATCTAAGAATGTCTTTCTGACACATTTAGACCTTTCTGAATTTAACGTGGTTCCACAGATGATCTATAACATGGCTTCTAAACTTTCATTATTCTGGAATTTCTTCAATCATTTTTGAAATTGTTTTAGAAAAATATTATTTTTCAAGTTCCATAAATAAAGGCATAAAATTAGAATATGTTTCATATTCCTTGAGCCTGGGCTTACACATAAGGATATATGATCATTGCTAAGAACAAGTACAATTCATTTAGCACCAAGGTAATACAGTCTGCCATGTATTTAAGAAAGCAAAGCAAAGCCAAAATGAGTGGCTGCTGCTCTATTATTGCATTATGATATTTACTACTTTTTCTAACCCTTGCTCTTCTCACAATTTCATTGTTATTTACTCCCAAAACTAAACAAAATGAAGACTTTTTCTCTGCCCTCCCCCTTTCTCTCCTTTCTATCTCTACCTCTCTGGCTTTGGAAGCTACAATGAGCTCTGATCATTTATTTGTTTTATCTTTAAAATGTTTATTTTTATAAGGCACTGGAGACTTATATTCAGAGATTCTACATTAGTTTTCATGTTTCCTTCAAAACCGAATTAGAAAGAGATGCCAACATATATGGCAACTCCATAGTTTGAACAACCTACAAGAACCCACAAAAGCCACATTTCCTTTCACTGTTGTGAAGCCAAAATCTGTGTGAGCATGTACCTAAAATCTGCAAAAATTAGTGATCTAACATAATTTTAGAGGTGACATATTCTGAGCGACATTACAATAAAAGCTACCAAAATCTTGATTGCATTTTAATGAGTCAAAGAAATTTCAAGTTCTTTGTGTTTTTAAAATAAATACTATTTTAATGATTTTTAAAAGCCCCTCCAAACCAGAATTTAGCTAAATTTTTTATTTCTGCTTGCTTTGTCTGTGAGTTCCATTTATGCTTTTTTTTTCCTTCAAAAGACAAGATTTGAAATTTCTATCCTTAATATAGTTCCAGTTTTTCATGGGCATTCTGTGAAAGAGTATGAAATGTGTTCAAGCAAATAATTTACAGACTTCCTTGTTATTAGATATTAGTTGTTAAATAAACCATTAACAAGCTAAATATTTTTTTTAACATCTTCAGTATATTAGCTCTTCATGTGAATAGTTCCTTTGATCTTTCAGAAAGAACAGACTTGGTAAGAAACTCTATAGCAAATTTCCAAAGCCTGAAAGCTTCTGGCTGTTCAAAATTGGCACTTTAAAGAGTCTTTGACAGCAAAGATGGTGACAGCTAAGAGTGTATCATGAGGAGAGTTTCTAGTAAACAAATGTCTCCTTTGATGAAAATTTGGGTTTCTAAAGATATTAGTTATTACTGAATGGATTTTCAAAGGTTGCTCTACAAAGCCTGCTTGAGAAATATCTCTGTGGCATTACTCCAAAGTTTGTGTTTATGTATTAAAAAAAGAGGCTTTTTTACTTTCAAGTGGAAGATTATAGGTATAGGTATCTTCCATTTCTGTAATGTGCAGTGAGGATTATATGTCAGTTTGGCCCAGAGAACAAGCTGCTATGCTTGACTAATGTTTTCAGTCATTGAGATGGTATTCCTGAGAAGATTCTTTGTGCCTTGGATGAACTGCTCACTTCATAGTCTTTACCATTCCAGTGCTCACCTATTCAGCAAAAATCATTTCTTCTTCACTCTCTCCTAGTCTACAGATTCACCTCAGAATCCTGGGTAGTTGTATATTCCAGTGTGTTCTCCTACAATCATTTTCCTCCAACATAGTGTTGATTATGTCATTTTTCTCTTCTTATCTAGTAAAGTCTGGGATTTACTGGAATTCTTCTTTCAAACTCAGTCTCCTTTTCTCTTTTGTACTCAGAGCAAGCAGTAATCGATAGTACTAGATATGAAAGTTGATTTTGTAGTATCTAACTGCCATAAAGCTAAATGAAATAGAAGTCGGCCGGCCTAAATCCAACATTAATTCAGGATTATGAAGCTTCTCTTCAATTTTAAGGGCTAAAATATATACTTTGTTCGCCGGACTCCATACTTGTATATTAAATACCACACCAGATCTAAAAGGGAAAACACTACATGTCACAAGTTAGTTGTCAATCTTTCTTGGTCTCTTACTGTTTTACATTTTGTTTATAAGACTGTGTACGTAACTTGGCAAGAAGAAAACAACCACAGTTAGATTATTCACCTATAGTGTTAACATCCATTAACATAGACAACATTGTCAAATTTAAAATTATTATGGGACAATTGCAGTAATAACTAAAAATACAATAAAGATAATTGAAAAGGCTTGTGAAAGAAATGTCATCTAAATCACAACTTTACACTCTATATAATGGAATAGAATTATAACAAAAATATTTACATTAAATAGATGTCTTGTTCTTCACTTTGTACAAAATAAAAATTAAACAATTTAGTAGCAGCTGAGAAATAGAGGTTAATTATCTTTATAATCCTGAAACACTGGGTTCTTCTTCTTTTAATAAACCTAACTTTTTTTTAGAGTATAATAAGATTACTCTTATTATTTTCTGAGATGTTTACATGTATATGCGTATGTTATTGTTTGATACAAATATATCATATTTTAAGAAATATACATTAACTTTTCTTTTTTTTTTTTTTTTTGAGTCAAAGTCTCACTCTGTCTCCCAGGCTGGAGTGCAGTGGCATGATTATGACTCACCTCAACTTCCATTTCCTGGGCTCAGGAGATCCTTTCACCTCAGCCTTTTAAGTAGCTGGAACTACAGGCACATGCCACTGGCCCAACTAATTCTTTAGTTTTTTTTGTAGAGATGAAGTCTTGATGTGTTTCTTACACTGGGCTCGAATTCCTAAGCACAAGCACTCTCTTCCCCTTGGTTTCCCAAAATGCTGGGATTACAGGTGTGATCCACTACACTGGCCAAGTTTACCTCATAATAATAAGATTGCCTCTTATAAGTAGCATATAATAATACAAAGATTAATTAGACATGAATAAATATATTTATCAATAAATGTATATGCTTATGTTTCAAAAACCAAGTAAAATAATATGTTTTAAAATCAGAAGGTAAAATGAAGAAATATTTATTATAAATGTGGTAGGCAATAGATGAGTATTTTATAGTATTCAGTATATAATAGGTTATATACTCAGTGTAAATTGGTAAGATCAGCCCTAACATCCTAATATGTGCTTTAGGAAAATAAATAGTTAATGTAAGAAAAAATTCGGGTGTATGATCAATATCTTTATCAAGGTTTATTGTCACTAATAAGCAAATAATCATAAATTAAAACTAGGCCAGGCTCGGTGGCTCAATCTTAATCCCGCGCTTTGGGAGGCCAAGGTGAGTGAATTGCCTGAGCCCGTGGGTTCGAGACCCGCCTGGGCAACTTGGCGAGACCTCATCTCTACAATAAATCAAAAAAACTAGCTGGGTGTGGTAGCGCGTGCCTGTAGTTCCAGATACTTGGAAGGCTGAGGCGAAAGGATCAGTGGAGCCCAGCAGGTCGAGGCTGCGGTAGCCGGGAGCAGCCACTGCACTCCAGTCTGGGCGACAGAGTGAGACTCCAACTCAAAAATAAATAAATAAATAAATAATTTAATTAATTAATTAAAACTATTTGGTTTTTTTTGCTTTTTAATTTTGCAAAGACTTGAAACAACTTATAAATAATGAAGGAACAAGAAAAAGGCATTTTTACATGAAAATTAGTTCATCTTCTAGGAAAGCAATTTGTAGTATTCATGAAAAATTTTTTAAATTTTTATGAATTTTATCCCCATTTTCTGATAATTTATTCCAAGGAAATTGATAGAGTTGGACACCAACATATATGTGCAAATGTGCAAAATAATAAATATTTTTATCAATAAAATCTCTAAAAATTACATTTTAAAATGTTATTTGAAAACAACGAGGTTGGGCATGGTAGCACTTTGGGAGGCAAGAGGATTGCCTAAGCCCAGAGGTTCGAGACCAGCATGGGCAACTTGATGAGACCTTGTCTCTACAGTAAATAAAAAATTAGCTGGGCGTGGTGGCATATGCCGGTAGTTCCAGCTACTTGGGAGGCTGAGGTGGAAGTTTTACCTAAGCCTAGCAGGTCGAAGTTGCGGTAGTCATGAGTGCTCCACTGCACTCCAGACTGGGCGACAGAGTGAGACTTCGACTCAAAAGAAAAAGAAAATAATTTTATCAGTCAACATTTTACAAGAAGAATAGTTTATATCTAAAATGAATTGACTAACATATAAAAGATGTCATAATTAATATTTAAGAACATCATAATATTGCTTTTGGATTTGTTGCTATTACTGCAAAAGTGAAATATAACACATTTATATTTTCAATTCTGCTTTGAGCTGTTAAAAACGTTTTCACACGAAGACATCCATGTTAGTCAAACAAAATACTTAGTGGATCTGGAGAGGCAAAGCAAAGTGCATAGATGAAGAATTGGGGTCAAGAAAGCGTGGGATCTAGAATTTAGTTAGATAGCCAAGGACCGAAAAGATACGTATCACATAGAAATCAGAGCAAAGTAGGTACCACGAGCTTGCAGGGCATCCACAGGAAATGAGAAATAGGTGAAGTTAAGTAGAATAAGCCTTTGGCACCCATAAATAAGGAAAGGCATCACAACTCAGGCTATTTTCTATTGCAGTCTTACTGAACTTTAAGCTTCCTGAGAGCAAGGACCATCTTTTATTCCAATGTTTAGTGGAATGGCTGGAAAAATAGGTATCCAAAAATAAAGTTCAAATAATGGATTTTTCTTACCCTTTAACCTTAAGGCAGCCTATTCTGAAAACTTTCAGTCATTTAATATCAAAAACAACTCTCAAACCAAAATAAATGATAATTTCATAGTCACATTTTGTTTGGATAAAAGGCAGAAATAAGTATTTGATTTATTCTATACATAAAAGTGCATATCTTAGACTGGAAAAACATCAAAATAAATATTATTTGTGCTTTGACTTCACTTTGAATTGTATCTTTATTATTGTACTTGGCATACAATATTGCGTGCTTTTATTTATGTTTGTCTTTCCCATTACAGTGAGAGCTTTTGGCTTTGAATATATATTTGTCTTTAAATTCTTCATTCCAGGTTATATTGATAACTTTCATTGTTTTTAAACTGATCTGAGCACTTTTTACTTTTGGATAATCACTCCCTTCCCTTCTTTATCCCATGATTTAGGTTGAAGCAACTTAAAACTTCACTCAAAGAGTAGATCAGTGAACATCATCATTTCAGAAATAAGCCCATGACCCAAAGATAGACTTGAACAGTGAAAATAAATATTTGAGATGATTGCTTGAATTTTTAGATGAAAATTTTTTTCTTTTAAACTCCAAACTGTAAGAATGATGTAAGCTATATTTACACAACAAAGAAATCCTGCTTAAAAATGAAACAATAAGAAAATAAGTAAAATGAAAAACTGAAAGGAAGAAAGAGGAGAGTGAGGAGTGAGAGAGGGGGAGAGAGATAGAGAGACTAGATGGTAGTGAACTCTTAGAGCTCTGCCTAAAATCTAATCCTGTCTTCTCAGTTATAGGCACCAGCACATTTCTTTTTTGTACTTAGTTAGTTTGAATTAGGTAACTATGACTCATATATGAGATAGTACTCAAAACTTCCCCTAGTGGAAACTAAGAGCAACTATAAAGATATTATTGGGAAATTTGGGAAAATTTGATTGTTGACTATATATCAGATAATATTATTGTATAAATGTTAGTTTTCTGAGATATAATAATAATAGTGTGGCTTTATAAAACAGTAATTTTAAGAAATACATACTGAAATATTTAGAGATAAAGTGTCATCTAATCTTCAATTTTTCAAAATAAAGTATATAGTCATATATAGTGATAAAATAAACATTTACAATAGTTAAAAATTAATGAATTCAAGTGAAGGATGAATGTGTGATCCCTGACTATTATACTGACTTTTCAGTAGGCTTGATATTCCTCAAAATGCAAATTTATAATAGGCGCTCAACAAACCACATTTTTTAGAAATTGCAGAACTTTATAAACTCCTTCATTCACTAGAAGTAATCAAAAATTAGCTGGATAAACACTATAATGACTTTTTTTTTTTTTTGCCGTGCTATATGCACAGACATAAAACTGTGTAGTACCTTCTGTATTTGAGAGTGAAAGTCAGTTATGTATCTTAGATGACAGAAGGTATCAAATTGTCAAGTTTCTTTTTTTTTTTTTTTTTGAGTTGGAGTCTCACTCTGTCACCCAGACTGGAGTGCAGTGGCCGCTCCCAGCCACCGCAGCCTCGACCTGCTGGGCTCCGGCGATCCTTCCGCCTCAAACTTCCAAGTAGCTGGAACTACAGGCGTGCGCTACCACGCCCAGCTAATTTTTTGATTTATTGTAAAGATGAGGTCTTGCTTGCCCAGGTGGGTCTCGAACCCGCGGGCTCAAGCAATCCACTCACCTCAGCCTCCCAAAGGCGCAGGATTACAGGCTGAGCCACCGAGCCCAGCTAAATTGTCAAGTTTCACTCATGAATCTGTGATCTTACACAGTACCAACATTCCTTAATCATTTCAGTGATTAACTATCAGACATGAAATAAACAAAGGTTTGAGAGTATCAGCACACCTCAGTGAGTCTTTTATTGTCACATTAGGACTTACTTTGTGTAGAATAATGTTAGGTTTCTAAGTAATATTCATGGCTGGATTACATGCACAAAATGGAAATGTTTTGCTCCATTTTCATTTTAGACTCAGATACTACATAGCTTAAATGACTTTTTCCAGGTTGCCATGCCCTATATATCCTTATATTTTGCATTTATTTATCACAAGCAATCCTAGACAAACTAGGTACATTCTATAGCTAGAGTCGCCATTAGTAAATATCATTATGTGTTTGCTAAGAAGTCTGTCCTTCCTTAGAGAGTTTACAAGAAGAGTTGACCAAATCACCTTTCTTGTTTCTTTCCCCAGGGCATGCAACCCTTCAAGCTCTCAAAGTGGATTACAGAGTTGTAATTAAATATGTTTTCCCTAGTATCTCACCTTCCCCTTCCAAGCTGTCCATGTAAATTACCCATATTGATGTCAATTTACCCACATTTATGCTTTTGAGTCTAGAAAGGCAGGTTAGTATTTCTTAAGATTTGAAAAGAAAGATAATCAATTGAAAAGAAAGATAATCAATGGCTACTGAGAAGAAAGAGAAGTGGAAGGATTAAGAGACCTTAGCAACACAGGTGTGCTAAGGATAGGAGCCCATTTACTGCAATATGGCTGGCTGTGCTTATGTGCAAAATATGCAATAACTTCATATGTATACAAAACTGACACACACATATGAACACAATTAAACAAAATACAATCAATATCTGCTTTGCTTTATTTGTGACCTAATGTTTTCTGTTGTATGCAAGCCCTCCACAAAAATTTCATTCTGAATAAAATGTCAATATTGTAATTGCATTTTCCTTGCATATGCTATAATTTTTCAGTTGCTTATATCTCAGTGATAAAGCTTTTATTTTATTAAATTTTATCTATTTCATTAGTCATTCTCATAATGACACATTGCTTTCATATATATATGATGTCATATGTGTATATATTATTTTAATCATATATAATATATATTATACATTTATATATATATATATATATATATGAATCATCTTAAGACTTCCTGCCTATATGTAGAAGAAAATTGATCATCCAGTAAGGTATATTATCCTAAAGCAATACTATATGTTTATATGTATAAATACATTTCGTATATATATGATTTTATATAACATAGTTTAAATTTCTTGAAAACAAACTTTTATTATACATGCCAACATATATTCAAATATGACATGGTTTGTGTGATTATTTTGCTATTTAAAACAGAATAATTTTATAATGTCTGTTATTTAGAAACTGTTTTCTTGTATTTTATATTTGTATTTGATTAGAAATAGTTGAATAACACCTAGAATGTCCTTACTGTCAGTTCCTGAGGATAAAGCCCTTTATTTTGTCCCATCCTGGGAATGAAACATCAAGTGGAGTATAAGGAGATCCTAGATAGTTTTGAGACATGTGTCCAGCTTCCAGCCTTGAACAAGAGAAAAAGCAATCTGTTTTAGTTTATTTGTACTGCTAAAACAGATAATCTTGGACTGGGTAATTTGTAAACAGCAGAAATTTATTCCTCATAATTCTGAAGTTTGAGAAGTCCAAAATCAAGGTACCAGCAGATTTAGTGTCTGATGAGAGCTACTCTCTGCTTCCAAGATGGCTACTTGTTTCTGTGTCCTCACAGGGCTGAAAGGCAAAAGATAGGAGAGTACTCCCTTCAGCCTTTTTATAGAAGCACTCATTCCTGAATGAACATAAAGCTGTCATTACTTAATTTCTTCACAAAAGCCCTCACCTATTGTTACTATCACACTGAATATTTCAACATATGTTTGAGAGGGACTTACACATTCTAACCATAGTACAAGGCTTCCTTCTACCTCCTTCCACTAATATTGTTTACCCTGTTAGATAGTACTGGAAAATGAGCAAGGACCCTAAGAGAGCTGCCCAAGCAATCTTCACTCCCTGTGGCCCTGACATGGCAAAGAGAACACTCAAAGAAGCCCCGTGTCTCAGAGTGAGGTGTGGAGATTGGCTTGGAGTAGACCAATAAACTCATCCTGAAGGGAACTTGTAATTTTAAAAAGAGCTCAAAATACTTTAATGCAGTCACTGAAGAGTATATTATTTCCTGAAGATGCTTTACCAGCAGATGCCAAGGGGCAAATCCCAAAGATGGCTTGAAGTGAACTATATCTCATCAAAAGTCAACCAGAACAAAGCAACTCTCCCTGCAATTCCTAGGAACAGAAATCAGTCCAGGGAAAGGGAAACAAAAAAGGAGAATAATTATAAAATGGCTACTTACTTTTAAAACACTTACTTATAAATCCTGAATTTACAGTGAGGAAGCACATTAAATTGATTAAAATATGTTGTCCACCATTTAGAGAGCTAAGGATAAGTTAGAGATAAAATTTGAGCACTAAAACAATAGTTCTGCCACTATACACTTGAGTGCAATGGACTTCTTTAGATTTTATATTCTCTGAACATGCATATTTCTATTTTTTTCATAGAAAGCACAAATGGTTTGTTTACTGTGCAGTCAGGTTCATGGAATTCATGGATATAATCGGAAATCACCTTTGCTTTTCTCTCTCATTGTCTTTTAAAAACTTGTGCAGTAATAAAGTTCTACCTTTACCATCTGCTGAAAACTCCAGCATCTCTCTGCTTTTCACCTTGCTCTTATTATAAAAGATCTCATAGGTGCCTTTAAAACATATTTTCAGTATAATGATTACATGTTTCTAGTTCTCTCCTAGTTCTCATAGTAATCAAAACATCACATCACATCTAATTTCAAATGGGATCTACCTTTTGTATTTTGAACATGCTGTTTGCTGCCCTCTGGCAGGAGGAGAGAGGGGTGTTGTCTTTCCCTTGATTTTCAACCTCCTAATCCATTTAGTTAAAGTCTTTGACCAGAGTAAGGTTTAAACCCTTGGAGGGAGGTAAGTTAAGGGAGACAGGAAAGTTGTCACCTTATGCTGTCATAAGGTGCTTTTGCACTTTTGGGGCTTGTCAAGTGTTGATAACACAATCTGGTTTGTGAAAGATACTCATACTCTGGGAGTACAAGTCAACATCGGCATTTCTTCTCCATTCAACTGCCAAATTAGGTGGTCACTCCATATCTCCTGTTTCTTATCTTTTTAGATTTCCCAGGTGGAGGGCAGAAGCAAGTCTGCTGAGTCTCTCTAAATGTAGCAGAGATTTATCAAGCTCTCCCCTTCTCTTGGGTGAAGAGAAAATTAACCCGCTTTGTAGTGGGTATATTACCCCACGTTGTGTTGTATAGGCCCATGTCACACAGCCTCCGCAGAGAAATGCATAAAACATAGTCTCTTTCTTTATCCACTCTCTTTCATACCCATTATGTGGATGAGGAGGCTGAGAGTCAGTAATTAGTTTTGATTAATCTTCTTCTTCAAGAAGTCCAGGATAATACATATTGATGTTTTGTTATATTCAATATGGATTGTGTTTATGCCTCATCCAAAACTGACACAGAATAAGTTCAGCATTTATATGCCGCTTGTCTCTATCTATCATCTATCTAACTTTTTGTCTTTTTTCTATCTGTCTGTCGTATCTATGGTATATGCTGGTATTAGTTCAGACTAAATTAGCCAGCATTCCAAAGGCATCTTCACATTTGCAATGTCTACACTTAAGAATTTAAAAAAGGCCTATTTTCTCATCGATAAAATGAAGAAAATTTTATTCACATTTTAGATTATCTTCCAAATCTGACACTTGAAATTATTTGTCCTTTGTTTCTACCATAGATCCTCCTTGGAGCAACAGGATAGTTATAACTATATTCTAGGTATAAAATTCTTTCACAATATAATAAGGCATATAAATAAATCTCAGTAATGAGTGTCGATAAGCTACACTGGGTTTTCTTTAATGTTCATGTTGTATATACCAGTTTAATGTAAGTGCCAAGTTTTAAACACCCTTACATAGGAAAAGCAATATGTGTGTGAATGTAAATAGTTAAGAATAAAAATGAAGAAAAGTGGCTTAGGATGCAAAATGAGATTTTTTTTTTTTTGAGTTGGAGTCTCACTCCGTCACCCAGACTGGAGTGCAGTGGCCGCTTCCAGCCACCGCAGCCTCGACCTGCTGAACTTATTGTAGAGATGAGTTTTCGCCTGCCCAGGCGGGTCTCGAACCCGCGGGCTCAGGCAATCCACTCACCTCAACCTCCCAAGGCGCGGGATTATAGACTGAGCCACCGAGCCCAGCGCAAAATGAGATTTAAAGTACACACACACACACACACACACACACACACACACACATATACACACCATGACTACAAGAGAGTTATGCCCTCTAGATTTGTGATAGAATCCCAAAACACATTGCAACAAAAAATAACAGATATACAACACTTACTTTATAATACTGTTTGAGTAAAGAAAGTAAATAAATGATAGAAGAAAGTTGAGAAAGAAGCCTCACAAGATTGAATAACGTTCAGATGAACATGCTTACTCTATGGTTAAAGAACTACACTGTTGGTGTGAGTGTAAATTAGTATAGCCTCTGTGGAAAACAGTGCAGCAATTCCTAAAAGATCTAAAAACCAATCTTCCATACAATCCCTCAATCTCCCTACTGAGAATATACCCGGAAGAACTTAAATCACTCTATGAAAAACATACCTGCACATGTTTATTGCAGCATTGTTCACAATAGCAAGAACATGGAAACAACCATGCTGCCCATCAAAAGAGGACTGGATTAAAAAAATGAGGTACATATACATGACAGAATCATGTAGTTAGCCATAAATAAGGACAAAATCATGAACTTCACAGCAACCTGGATGGACTTAGAGTCTAATACTGAGTATGTATCACAGAAACAAAGAACTGAGTAACATATGTTTTCACTCTTAAGGGGACCTTGAACAATTATCGTAATACTATAAGAAAAGTATTGGCAGTAGGAGGAAAGGCGGGGCGGGGAAGGAGGTGGGATTGGCAGTAGTGGGAATCTGCTGGTGGGGGGTACACCTCATCAACAAGGGTACCTGCATAATGAACATTTGTCATTTGTATACCTAACCCTGAATTTTACCCCACATCTTTAACATAAAAAAAATAAAAAATAAAATAAAATAAAAAATAGATTAAGTCAAACACACACACACACACCCACACACACACACACAGATATGGAGAGATGGGTGGGAAGATGCCAGTGGAGCCAGGCAGACTATGCAAGTCCCTGTGTGAGTGAGTGAGTGTATGGACAATTTTGCGTATATGTCTGTGAGTAAGTGGGTGTGTGAGTGGCTGACTGAGTGAGAACTCGGGAGCAAGCAGCCAGGGCTCTCCTGGTGAAGCAGCTGGTGCTGCAGCTGCTCTGCTTGAACCCTAGCACTTCTAGGGGTGCAGAAGCTGAGTGCCTTTAAAAAAAATCAACAAAGCCCTTCCCAGAAAGAAGCTGTTGGGAATGATTGCTGGTTCCTGGCTCTGCCTCTCCACTGCAGCTCCTGGTCAGACATTGGCAGCAAGGACTGCAGAGAGAGCACAGCGAGGGAGCTGGAGCCAGAACCCTACTGGAGAAGATGAAACAGGCACCCTGCCACCATCTTGAAAACTGTGAAGGGAAATGCTTCAGCTTGTTCACCACAGAGCGATAGACCTTATCGCTGTGACCAGTCAGTTAACTACTCAGGGGTTGATCATGACCCAGAGGGAATATCCCAAAAGCATAAACTTCAGAACTGGGTGAGTGCTGAATCTCAGGCTACCCACCCCCTACTCTGATTTAGCTGTGGGACAAAGGACCAGCTGACCAGAAAAGGACGAAGAAGACCCCCAGTGAGATCAGTGGTGAGTCTGGAGCTGACCCAAGCCCCTCCTCCCCAGCAATCGGATGAATGTGAGACCAATACAGCTGGGGCATGACTGAGAGGGATGAGGTGAAGCCTGGACATCAGCCATGATAGGAGGAGTCTACTTCAGGATAAACTTGGTTGGGGCACCCCCCTCCCCACCAGTACCTGGGGAGGAGACAATCCCACACCTTCCCACCAGAAGGGACCCCCCCACCACCATATGAGAATTGAAGGGGAGGACTGAAGCCCCACCCACTGTCACCACACCCTCTTTATTCCCTGGAACACTCACTGGGAAGATTGTGAATGTTGCCATATCACCTCAGGGAGACAGCAGAGGGGTTTACCAGTGAGCAGCTGAGAGGAACAATTGCAGAACCTGCAACGAGAAGGCAAGATTTTAAATTTTTAAATTAAATTAAATTAAATTAAATTTTTTCTTTATTCTTTGTGCATGAATGTGTATGGGTTTAATTTACATTCCTCATTCACATTTTTTTTTCTTTCTTTCCTCTTTCATTTTTGGTTTTCTGTATAGGTGTATACATGAATGATTGAGTGTTCATCTTTCAGTTTTTTTTTCTTTATTCTTCTATTTTTTTTAGTTTAATGTGTGTGTGAATGTATATGTGAGGGTTTGACTTGCATTTTCCTATTATTTTCTCTTTTCTTTTTTCTTTACCTTTGTGGGCTGTGTGTGTGTGTGTTTGGTTTTCCTGTGTTTTTTCCAGTTTGTTTGATTTTTGTGTGTTTGTATGTGTGTGTTTAATTATTTTTTGCTTTGACTTCTGATTTTGTTTTTATGTGGTTGTGTGTGTATGTGTGTGTGTGTGTGTGTGTGTCTGTCTGTCTGTTTCATTTCATTCTACTTTTGTCTGTTCTCTTCATTGCTATTTCTTTATCTTGGACTCATGCATACACACATGTACACATTGCATCATCATCATAAAGAGTGTTGGTGGGAAGTGGGTCTAAGAAAACCCATATCCCAGTCAGTGAACATTGTGCTTTGCAAGTAGTTTTTTAATTCTATCTCCTCATACTCTACATTATTCCACTCTCAAAACTACAAGAGACAGCAAACGTTCCTACTCTCAGTCCTATTTCAAAATAGAACAAATTCAGAGCTCTGATGAGGGAATAGAGGGCTGAGTAAACATTAGAAATGAAAACCCCTCCCACTGCTACTGAATAATGGAACTAAAGTGAAAAGAAAGAGATCTGTCACAAATGAGGAAAAATCAGTGGAAGAACTCGGGTAATTTCCAGTGTAACAAAGAAAAAATGCCAGAAAAATCTGACCTCAGAGCCCCAACAATGAAAGTCACCAACCACTGACCCCAGAATACACCAGGGATTAAGGAATTGATGGAAAAAGTGAATAAGTCTCAAGAAAGACAAGATGCAACACTGAAAGAACTTGCAACAGAGACTTTGGCCATAAAAAAACTTCATGAAGGAAATATATAACAAGATGACAAGCATGGAAAGGAGAATTAATCAAGTAGAAAAAATAATCTCAGAACATGAAGGCCAAAACATGGAATTTACCTGATCTATTAAAAAAATAGAAAGAAAACTGAGAAAGAAAGAACAAAGCCTCCAAGATATGTTCGATTACATCAAGAGGCCAAACCTACATCTGGTTGGAATCCCAGAAGAAGAAAGGAAAATAGAGAACACCATGGAGCAAGTAAGCCAGCAAATTATCGAAGAGAACTAGCTCCATCTCACCAGAGATGAGGTCATCCAAACACAAGAGATACAGAGAATCTCCGCAAGACACCAAATGAAAAGAACAATCCCTAGACATATAGTAATTTGCTTACACAAAGTAGGTACAAAAGAAAAAAATACTAAAGGCAGCAAGAGAGAAAAGTCATACTACCCACTGGTAAAAACCAACTAGAATAGCAGTATACCTATCACCAGAAACACTACAAGCTAGAAGAGACTGGGAGAGCAATATTCAAAGTCCTCAAAGATAAACACTTTATTTATTTATTTATTTATTTTTTGAGTTGGGATCTCACACTGTTGCCCAGGCTGGAGTGCAGCAGCAAAAGATAAACAATTTCAAACAATAATTTCCTACCCAGCTAAGCTTAGCTTCATCCACAATGAATAATTAAAATCCTACCCACACATCCAATCCCTACAAGATTATGCAACTTCCAGACCAGCTCTACAGGAGAGTCTTTAAAAGGTCTTAAGCACAGAAGAAATAAAATAAAGAATGACTGTGAACTTCCCAAGAGAAAAAGAGAACACAGAATCAACAAAGAATACATTGCAACTGCAAACTTGAAAACACACACATACATCAATCTGAAAGTTAAAAGAAGACAAAGAAATAAAAAACTTTATAAGAACCTCATAATGGGGATAAACAATCACATTTCAGTAATCAGTCTGAACGTGAATGGACTAAATGCACCAGTGAAAAGACACACAGTGTCAAACTGGAGAAAAAAGCATGACCCAATAATTTGCTGCATTCAGGAAACTCATCTCACCACAACAGATGCACACAGACTCAAAGTTAGAGTATGGAAAACAAATTTCCGGGTGAAAGAATCACAAAAGAAGGCAGACGTCATGATTTTAATATCAGATAAAACCTTTAAACTGTCAAAAATTAAAAATATATATGAAAGGACAGTGCATAATGATAAAAGTTTCAATCCATCAATAAGAAAAATTCATTCTAAACATATATGCATCCAACACAGGAGCACCAGCATTTATAAAGAAACTACTAAGTACTAAAAAAAAGATATACTACTAAAAAAAGATATTGACTCTAACACTATTAGAGGACTTAAATGCCACATGAAAACCCTGGGTAGATCATCAAGGCAAAAAAATCAAAAAAGAGATCTAGAGCCTCAACGTGACACTTGACCATATGGACTTAATGGATACTTATAAAACACTTAACCCAACAACCATAGAATATCCATTTTATTCATTACCACATGGAAAATATTCCAAGATTGATCACATCCTCACCCACAAATCAAGCTAAACAAATTTCATAAGATCAAAATATTGTCATGCACCTTCTCAAATCATAGTGGAATAAAAAATAATAGCAACACCAACAAAATTCCCCCAAAACTCACAAAGACAAGAACACTAATTGGCACGATGCTGAATAAACTACTGGGTCAACACAGAAATCAAAACAGATATTAAAAAAATTCCTGGAAACAAATGAAAACAAAAAAAAAAACCTTGCCAGTTCCTCTGGGATGTCATGAAATCAGTTCTAAGAGGGGAATTTATATGTCTATTAACACACATCAAGAAAATAGAACAATCACAAGTTAATAGCCTGACAAATCACCTAAGGGAGCTGGAAAGACAAGACCACTAAAACCCTAACTTTAGTAGAGAATCCAGATCGCCAAGGTAAAAGCCCAAATAGGGGACATTAAAAAAAAAATCAGAAAAAATCAGCAAAACAAAAAGCTGGTTCTTTGAAAGAATAACCAAGGTCGATGAACCCCTTTCCAGAATGACCAAGAAAAGGAGAGAAAAACCCAATTAAACACAATCAGAAATGCAAAAGATCACAACTGACCTCAAAGAAATATAAAAGGTTATCGGACATTACTATGCACACCTGTACGGAAATAAAATTTGATAACCTAAATGAAATGGAGGATTTTTAACATCACACAACCTCCCAAGGTTGAAGCAAGAAGACATTGAGACACTAAATATACTGAGAGAAAATTGACTCCATCATAAGACAACCTCCTACAAAAAAAAAACAAAAAAACAAAAAAAACCCTGGATCAGACAACTTTCCAGTGGAATTATACAAAACATACAAGGAGGAACTGATACCAATCCTATTGAAAGTATTCCAGGCAATCAAGAAAGAGAATTCTTTGCAATTCATTTTACGAAGCTAACATCACACTGATACCCAAACTGAATAAAGAGCCAATAAAATAAGAGAACTACAGGCCAATATTCCTGATGAACATAGATGCAAAAATTCTCAACAAGATTCTAGGAAACTGGATCCAGTAAAAGCTTTTGATAAAATCCAGCATCACTTCTTGATTAAAAAAAAAAAAACATTGAACACCTAGGCATAGAAGGGACATACCTCAAATTAGGACCGTCTATGATAAGCCCACAGCCAACATATTGCTAAATGATAGAAACTGAAAGCATTTCCCCTGGAAATTGGAACAAGGCAAGGCTGCCCACTCTCACCACTCCTGTTCAACGTTGTGTTGGAAGTCCTAGCTACAGTAATTAGATAAGAGAAGAAAATCAGGGATATCAAAATAGGAAAAGAAGAAGTTAAGTTATCAATTTTTGCTGATGATATGATCCCATACCTTGAAAATCCAAGAGAAGTTGTCAAAAACCTCCTTGCCCTGATGAAGGACTTTGACAAAAATCTCAGGGTGCAAAATAAATGTGCAAATGACAGTCACATTCTTCTTCACCAACAAAAAACAGGCAGAGAACCAAATAAAAAGCACAATGCCATTCACAATAGCCACGCAAAAAATAAAATACCTCAGCATCATCCTAACCACAGAAGTGAAAGACCTTTACAATGAGAATCACAAAACACTGCTCAAAGAAATCCAAGAAGACACAAACAAATGAAAAAATATTCATGCTCATGTGTAGATGTCCATCCTACCAAACACAATCTATAGCTTTAACACAATATCCATTAAATGACCAACATAATTATTCTCGGACCTGGAGACGACAATGCAGAAAGTCATATGAAAGCATAAATGGCCACTAATGGCCAAAACAATCCTCAGCAAAAGAAAGTGGGAGGTATCGCCCTTCCGGACATTAAAATTTACCATAAGGCTACAATAATCAAAACAACCTGGTACTGGTACAAGAACAAGCATATAGACCAATGGAAAAGGATAGAGATTCCAGAAGCAAAACCTCAATTTCTTAACCAACTCATCTTTGACAAAGACTCCACCAACAGCTACTGGGGAGCGGAGAACCTATTCAATAAATGGTGCTGAGAAAACTGGCTGACCGCATGCAGAAGATTTAAACAGGACTCCTACTATTACCTATCACCATACACAAAAAATCATCTCTAAACAGATCAAAGTTCCAAACATAAAACCTCAAACTATAAGAATATTAAAAAACATAGGAGACATCCTTATGGGAATTGGAAGAGACAATCGATTCCTGATCAAAACCCCAGATGTCCATGCCATAAGAGATAAGATAGACAAATGGGACCTCATTAAACTGCCAAGCTTCTGCAAAGCAAAAGAAACCATCAAGAGAGTGGGGAGACAGCCCATAGAAGGAGAAAAAGTATTTGCCAACCGTATATCGCACAAAGGCCTAACATCCAGAATCCACAAGGAACTCAAACGTGCCGAAAGGCAAAAAAAACCAAACAAACAAAAAACCAAAAAACAACCTAAATAAAAAAGGGACAAGAGACATGAATAGACACTTCTCAAGAAAAGATATATGGGAAGTCAACAGACACATGAAAAAGTGCGCAGTCTCAGTAATCATCAGAGAAATGCAAATCAAAACCACGTTGAGATACCACCTAACCCCAGTAAGGATGGCAGTCATTAATAAAACAATAACAGATGCTAGCAAGGATGCAGAGAAACAGGGAGGTCCTACACTGCTGGTGCAGGAATGCTCCTACACTGCTGGTGGGAATGCAAACTAGTTCAACCTCTAATGAAAACAGTGTGGTGATTTCTAAAAGAACTAGAAATTGACCTTCCATATGACCCAGCCATCTTACTGGGACTATTTCTGGAGGAGCTCAAATCATTCTACAAAAAAGATACCTGCACACACATGTTTATGCAGCACTATTCACAATAGCAAAAACATGGAACCAACCATGCTGCCCATTAAAAGTGGGCTGGATTAAAAAATGTGGTACATGTACATGAGGAAATATTATGCAACCTAAAGTGAAAGAAACATATGGGCTAAACAGCAATTGGATGGATTTAGAGTCTATAATACTTAGTGATCTATCACAGAAACAAAGAGCTGAGTATCACGTGTACTCACTCAAAAGTGGACCCCAAACATTTACCATGATACTATAGGAAAGGGATTGGGAGTAGTGGTATACTGTCAGGGGAGGGAGGAAGGAAGGGGGTGGCACATAACATCAATAAATGTACCTGATCTCAAACCAGACAAAGTGGGGACCAAGTGGGGATCCAAACTATACAATGACCACTGTATACTTAATCCTGAATTGCACCCCACATCTTTAAAGTAAATAAATATGTTTAAAAAAAAAAAAGAATATGGATCCTATTGTTGAATCACACTAGTCACTTAGACACATAAGGCAGGGATGTGACTGTTTCATCTGCTCCCCTTATTGAATTGCGTGCCTTTATGTTCTTGAGGAGTTTTCACAATGAACTATTTTTCCACCTGTTTATATCAAATTATGGTCATTCAAATAAAAGTTCAAAATCCCTAACCTTTTAAAAATAGTAAAACATATACATTTTTATTGCCTCATTTTGACTTTTAAGAATGTAGATAATTTAAAGAACATATTTTTTAAGTGAATTCATCCTTTGAATATTTTCTTGAAATTTTCTCCTTTGAATCTGATTTAATCCATTTTGGTTTTGCATTTAAAACTTTTCTTTGACTTTTAATATCAACAAGCCTGTTTCATGCATTTTTGCTACTTGAACCTACATAGCTTCATTCTGCTAAGTGTTTTGTACTATATGTTTATTAAAGGTATATTCTTTTTTATTGTTTTCTGTTTGTAGTCACTGGTCTCATTTCCTTATACTAATCTAGAGTGAATGTCACAGTCAACTACCGTCACTAGTTAACAAACCATTGTCTCATCCAGGCAAGATTAGAAACACAGAGATGCTCATGCTGAGAATGTGAAAACCAAATACCTATCACACTATGAAAATGAAATAAAGAGAAAAATCCAATTACATACTCATAGTAGGGGTCAAAAGAAGTAAGGATTTTCATTAGTTATTCCATAATCACATTGTCAATATACCATAAAAGCATAACTAATTGAAGAGAGGCAGATATTGATGAAGTGAGTCACTGGACAATTACTGTAAGTTGCAGTCACACAAAATGCAAATTACAGGCAATGGCTTAAATTCAAGGTAATCTTCACTCTTTAGTCAAGCTATCTCTGTATTACTCAACATACTAACTTCAGAATCAAAAGTACTCAATAACAATAACAATTTTTGCAAGTTTTGCTAAAATAAATGTTGGGCAAAGATTCACAGATCCTTGTATTTAGTGTTCACTTTCTAGAATTAATTTGATGAATTAAAGTGCACAAAGGGTTCTTAATTGGGGTTCAGCTGAATAGTTGATATTGAATAATTTTATAATACTGAATAGTTGTACATTTTCCTCGTTACACATTTTCAATCTCATAATCCTGTCTCAGGTCATGGTATAATTATTCTTTACAACTTTAATTATACTGAACATGACACTGTGTAATGTCTACACAGGGTTTTTAATTTTAGGACTGTGACTTTTGTACATAGCTTCCAGAGTTAATAATATAAAAGCCATCCCCCCACCACCAATTATTTTAGTAGTTGTAATAATTTAAAACATAAGTAAAAATAATGTTTGGTGACAACATTCTATTATCCTGTTTGGCATTTCTCATATCATTTGTTTTTAAAATTTGGTTCACCTTATACCAGTCGTTTCACAAATTTTTAAAATAATAACTGAAATGCTTAATTTCTTTCTCATTTTTTCAATTTACTTCACGCTTTGAAATTAAAAATTGAATTAAATTCTGATTATTTTTTTTTGCCAGAGTGTTATTAATCATCTATTTGTCTTATCAGTGTTTGTATCTCTAAGAAGTATTTTGCATGTGGGCTTATGTGTTACAAATACATCTGATAATTTAAGAAGATATATTGAATTTCTAATCTTAGAAAGTTTATTTTATTTTATTTTATTTATTTTATTATTATTCAATATTTTTTATTATAATACTGTGGGGTACAGTTAAGGGTTAGGTATAAAAATATGCTTTGTTCAGGCACCCTTGTTGATAAGAAGTGTCTCCCCATCCCCAGACAGATATTTACTACCATTAATCCCATCACCCTCCCCCTCCCCCACCATAGTTTCCCACCACTGTCAGTCATTTTCTTGTGGTAATACGTTGGATGATCAAGGTCTACTATATGAGTGAGAACATTTTGTTTCTGTGAGAGGTCACTCAGCATTATAGACTCTAGTTCCATCCAGGTTGCTGCGAAATTCATGATTTTGTTCTTTTTTATGGCTGCGTAGTATTCCATTGTGTATATGTACCACATTTTTTAAATCCAGTCCTCTTTTGATGGACAGCATGGTTGCTTCCAGGTTCTT
>CAUYQG010032885.1:0-11631 GCA_963574415.1 Tarsius wallacei
ATCCCCTATCCTGTCCTCTATTTCTAAGATCTCTGGTGCAGTAGGGAATGAGGCCAAGATATCTTGACTCAAGTGAAAGATGAAGACAGGAGCGCTTGCCAGCCCACGGCCCAGAGGCTCCTGTCAGTCTAGGTCAGTGCAGGGAGAGGATAGGCTGGCCTGGACTGGGCTTCTCTGACCAGCCCCTCCTGTCTGCTCTGCTGCAGCCCCAGGGTGACTACTCAGTCCTGTGTGAGGACACGTCCTATGCAGATGGCTCTTCCCTTCCCCTCAGCATGGCTCAGAGGTACATGGTGGCGTGTAAGGAGCCAAGGAAAGTAAAGTCGTTGGCAGACTGCCCATCTCCTGCCACCCTCAGGGATAGTAACAAAGGAAGTTCTGTTCTTCGGCAGACACTCTTTCACTTTCCCTGACAGGGCAAGCTGGGGAGCTAGTGGCTTGGTGTGGGGCAGAGGGTGGGTGGGTGATGGCCTTATTTGGTCCAGTGGTCATTTACTCTTTCAGCTCGGGTTTTCTGTTGGCTTCCAATAGAGGCTCTGTGTTGTACACAAATCACATTTTATTCTTAAGCCCATGGGTCAGGCCTGTTTCCCACATTCCCTTTGGAGGAATTCCCAGGGAACACCCTCCACAGCTACAAGCGGAGGGTGAGGTCGCAGCCTGCCATCTTTTCAGCATAGTCGGCATCAAAGTGCTCATTCTGGGCCACAGTAAAGGTGGTTTTCCAGTCTCCAGTGATACCTTGGGGAGAGGGAGGGAGGGAGGCTGGGATTGCACTGCAGAAGAGGCGCCGAGTGGCTCTAGGTGAGTTCCAGGCAGTGCTCCCACCCTCCCCAAACACTTGTGCTGGCGAGACACCCAACTTTCCTCATGAAAGGGGAGATCCTGTGGGCCATGACTTTGAGGGGGATGGTGCTGTAGTTGCACACGGACTTTTCCATCTCCTCGAATGAAGTGTGCTGGACAATGTGGTCTAGAGTTTCCTCCAGCAGGGAGTGCCCCAGAAACTCTAAGACCTTCAGAATCTCCCTTTTGGGGTTCTGGAGGAATAGAGACCTCTTCAGTAAAGGTTTGGGTTGCTCAGTAGGCAAACAAAAGCCTCAAAAATGATCTGCCCACTTCAACTAGGAACTCCAAAGCCAGGACCTTGATTCTGGTCCTGTTTCCCTGGAGCAAATATAATTGTTGTCTTTCCTGTATTTGTAATAATCAGTGTTTTGTTCCTAATGTTTTTGACAGTCTTCTATGACTGTGGGTACAGGGCTTGACACACCATTTGGCACCAATGAGTAATAGCAATAAACTGCTGTTTTTACCACATGTGGCTCACTCAGGTGCTAGGATATATGAATTGTGCATCAAAGTGGCATCGTAGCTGAGGGTCCTAGGCCAAGAATGCTGGATGGGCAATCCAGGACTGGTGTGGGGTCCGCTCCAGGGGAGGGGTCTAAGAGGCTCCTCGGGGCCTCAGAGTTACTGCCTCCCAGAGGTGACTTGGAGGGAAGCAGTAACAGATGGCCCCACCTCCTTCATGTCCTCATAGAAGAGGTGGAGGACAGGGTGGGTGCGACTCAGCTCCCACCACTCCCACACATGCTGGAACCAGGATCCATAGGACACTGCAGAAAGGGCACAGGGTTGGTCATCATTTTGGCTAGCTGCTCCTTGGCTCCAGCCCCCCTCCTCCTTCCACTGTCAGGCACACCTCCAGCCATGAACTTCTCCAGGAAGCTGTCCCAGGTGCCAGGCTCAGGGTATAGCTTGGCCAGCAATAGAAATGGTGGTAGGAGATGGCCACATCCTTGGCAATGCGGGCGACATAGACTACCTGCAGAGGCAGAGCAACCACCTCTAGCACCATCACCACACAGTACCCCTCACACCAGTTTTGCTTTTGGTTTTCCAAAGTGGGAAATGGGCTTAGAAACGGCTTTCTTGAGATCTCATGGTACAATTATGACTGGGATGGGGTCTGAACACTGCTCTGATGGCAAAGTCCTGGCTTGTCCCAGGAATCATGTTTTATTCTAATTTAACGTCCATTAATGCCAGAATACCCACATTTACAGCTAGGCATGCCATGTTCCTACCAGCCCCCTCCTCCGTGGACCTATGGGCACCCAGACTCTGCTTTCTTAGGTGTGAAGAGTCTCACTTTCCTGGTTGTCTGACCCACACCAGAGCTAAAGGCAGGTAGTCTCTCCCATCAAGGTGAGATAAGGCTCTGACTTGGCCTGGTGGCTCATGCCTGTATTTCCAGCACTTTGCAAGGTGGAGGCGAGAAGATTGCCTGAGTACAGGAATTCGAGACCAACCTGGGCAATTTGGTGAGCCCTCATCTCTACAATAAATTTTTTGAATTGCCGGGTATGGTGGCGCGTGCCTGTGGTTCCAGCTACTTGGAAGGCTGAGGTGAAAGGATAACCTGAGCCCTGCAGATTGGGGTTACAGTGGCTATGAGTGTGCACTTGCACTCCAACCTGGGCATCAGAGTGAAATTCTGACTCAAAAAAAAAAAAGAAAGAAACAGACAAGCCTCAAGGAAGTGAGGAGGCCTTACCAGAAAAACAGGCCCAAAGCTGGGATGGCCATGGAGCCTCCCTGGCTGCCCTTGCCTCTTACCTTGACCTTCTGTTCCAACACAGTCTGAGGGAGCAGGGCCAGCAGCAGGTGTGTCTTGATGAGACGTGGGGTCGGTATATCTTGCAGAATCTCCATACCTGAGGTTGGGAAAGGTCTAGTGAGCTGGAGTTCCAGTCCTGTCTCCCTCTACTCCCTGTGCCTCCAGCACACTGGCACACACCTGAGGGAGGCCCTGGGACGCGGAACTCAAGGAACCACACCTGAGTGATGTTGGGGGTCTTGTTACACTTCTCTACGTCACCGCCCTGGTAGATGTTGTCCAGTATGTGGCTGATCCAAGTGGTGCCTATTGTGGGAGGAAGGAAGATGAGAGGTGAGCAGGGCTGAGGACAGCATTGCTGGCCAAGGTGAGGACTGCAACCCAGAAGGGGGTGGGCGGTCCTGCTTACTGGCCTGCCTTTGGGTAGGTGCTGATCAGCAGGTCATCAGGCCGGGCCTTGAAGTTCTCCAGTGACACCAGCCCCTTTGGAGTGTACTTCATGAACCGGACCCTCTTCATATATTCCGATGCGGGCAGGAGGTATCCTGGTCCAGCACCATGCTGCTGCTGTGTCAGGGTCCAGAGACTGACCTGCTTCCCTTAATATCGTCATGACAGTACTGTTTGCTGAATTCTCGCTTTAGCATAAGGACCTTGAGGTGTAGGGTGATTGAGCCACCTGCCCAAGTTCACCAAGCTAGTAAGTGTTGGAGCTGGGATTCAAAACTGAATCAAACCCTAGTGCGGTGATTCCCAATTCTGGCTGTCCCTTTAATTTACTTGCAGTGCTTTTTCTTTTTGAGTCAGAGTCCCTGTCACCCAAGCTGGAGTTCAGTGGCATGATCAGCTACCACAGTCTCAACCTCCTGGGCTCAGGTGAATTTTCCACCAAAACCTTCCCTGTAGCTGGAACCACAGGTGCATGCCACCATGCCTGGGTAATTTTTTTATTTAGGGTAGAGAGGTCTTGTCATGTTGCCCAGGCTGGTCTCGAACTCCTGGGTTCAGGCAGTACTGTTGGCTCAGCCTCCCAATGCTGGGATTATAGGCATGAGCCACATGCCTAGCTAATTCACTTGCAGAGCTTTACGAAATCCCATACCCAGGCCCAGTTCAACTAAGGCTCTCTCTGAGTGGGGGCAGGGTCCAGATGCAGGGTTTTTGAAGCTCTTTGGGAGATTACAGCCTGCACTTGAGAAGATCTAGGACCTTCCTCACCTAACTCCTTGCCAGCATTATCTTACTACTTCATGATGTGGCACCTAGCCCCCATCCAGTGGGCTCGTCTCCCCACCACTGCCCTTCTTGAGCTCCACAGGCTCCTCACATGTGGATACCTCCCCGGTGGTCTGGCCTCTGATCCCACTAGCCCAGCAACACTCCACATTTTGATTCAGAGGCAAATACGGCTGATAGAGCCACTGAGTTTGCTTTTGTTTTCAGGGTCCAGTATGGGAATAAACAAAACTCTAATGGCTCAGCAGAAGGAAAGGACAGAAACCCTCGTCAGATTGGAGTGGCTGAAATGGGAATGCATGAGAAAAGGGCAGGGATGTCAGAGAAGGGAGCAGAACCATAGGAGCTGGCCTCTGCTTTGGGAATTTTGGAGCCAGGACCTCAGCAGGGTGAGGGTGGCTCGGCCCAGCTTACCTACGCTCTGACACTCACCTGATCTCCCAGGTACCTGGATCTGTGCCCTCCCTGGTGTGCTGTGGCTTAGTGGGTTGGTGTGGCAAGTGCTGAGCAGATCGGCGTGACAAAGGTTTTGTGGGTAAAAAGTCGGAGGGATCTAAGCCAGGGCTGGGATTTGGCTGTCATAGCTAAGAAAAGGGTGGAGTTTGGGGTACCTCCTGGGCTCGGGTGATCCTTCCGCTTTGGCCTTCCAAGTAGGTAGAACTACAGATGTGTACTACCATGCCCAGCTAATTTATTTAATTTATTATAGAGACTAGTTCTCACCACGTTGCCCAGACTGGTCTCAAACCTGAGGTATCAGGCAGTGCTTTCAACTACGCTTCCCACAGTGCTGGGATTACAGGTGTGAGCTACTGTGCCCAGCTGGTGGTGGATTACAAAGAGGGGACAAACATGGCTAGTTGATCTACAGAGCTTGCTTTTGGGGGCTGGAGTCTGGAATTGGAATAAACAAAACTCTGATGACTCAGAAACAAGAAGGAACGAGGATCCTGGACATTCTTTATGTTTTATTTTATTTTTTTGAGTCAAAGTCTCACTCTGTCACGGAGGCCGAAGTGCAGTGGCACAATTACTGCCACCGCAGCCTAAAACTGTGGGGCTCAGGCAATCCTTCCCCTCAGCCTTCCAAGTAGTTGGAACTACTGGCCTTGCACCACCGTGCTCAGCCACTGTTTGGATTTGTAGAGATGAGGTCTCACCATGTTGCCCAAACTGGTCTTGAACCCATGGACTCAAGCAATCCTTTAGCCTCCACTTTCCAATGTGCTGAGCCACAAGTGTGAGCCACTGTGCCAGGTGATTCTGGACAATTTGAAAGAATTGTGTAACCTCAGAGGCAATCTGGAGAAACCTTAGGATGTGGGGCCTGCAGGCATAGGAGAGCCTGCTCAAATGCTTGCTCCTTCCTCCTCTGTTACCCTCACCCAAAGTCCGGGAACTAAACTGGCCAACACCTGCTGAGCATTAGCAGTGACTACAAAACAGCTGGACCGCTGCAGCCAGGCCTGTAGTTCCCTACAGGCTAAGTAACCTCAGGCAGGTCACTTAACCTCAGAAGGTCAAATACTCACCTTACTTATATTTAGGAGAACTGAGTAGAAGCCAGGCCCATCATGTGCTACTTGATTAAATATTTATTGACGACCTACTCTGTGAGGGACCTTGTTCTAGTAGTGAACAAGAGATGCCCTCTGGGAGTTTAGTATAAGGGCTGGTGGGAGACACTAATGATATAAAGAGCTCTATTTTAACTATCGAGCCAGGGAAGACCTCACTGAGAAGGTGGAATGTTATCAAAACAGAAGGTCTAAGGAAGAAGCTTGCAGTCAAAGGGAACAAAGGCCCTAAAGAGTATTGGCTAGTCCCAGAATGGCCACAAGTACCATCATTGCTATTTTTTGAGATGGGGACATGGTGGACAAAGTGTGCTTATAGAATGGTCCCCCAACAAACAGCCTGACCTGAAGTCGTCTGTATCCTAGACCGGCCCCCACCCTGGGTGAATCTCACCCAGAGTGCTTGGGCACACAGAGTGCAGCATGAGGCCTCTGTGACGTACTGATTCAGTTTGGGCTTGGTGTCAGCAAAGGGACCGGTGTGGTGTCTTGGATCTGAGGTCCAAGGAGGTGGTATCCCAAAGGCTACCAGCATGTGCGACTGTGGCGGCTGGCAGACATCACGAGGAATCTGGGTACAGCCAGCGCGGGGTGAGCAGGAGGCATGACCAGGACGGCACAGGCAGCATGTGCACCAACACACACAGATGGAAAATGATGGAAGGCGAAGGCTGCCTTGCAGGGCAGGTGCGAACAAAATGTGGCAAGCTGTGCGAGGTCTGCGGCTGTTGTGAGGCCTACTCGAACTGCCAGCAGGGGATACCAGAGCGGTGGGAGTCAGCCAGTGGCAGGGCCCAAACCCCGGCATGCCTTTCTCAGCCCAAGGGCAGACACTAGTGCTGGGAAGCCATGCACGATGAACACTATCTCCTGGGGAGGAGAAGAGGGTGCAGTCTGTGAGTCCCGCCCTCACACCCCATGGCAAGCCGAATGTGCTCCCCTAGGTTCTTCAGTCGTCACATGGCCTTCAAACCTAGCCACAAGGCCCCGCCCCCTTCACGGAAGTTCGTCCCCCTTACACAAACTCAAGCCCCGCCTCCAGTGTTCTAAGTACTTGAACTCAGTTTCTTTCCCTTCTAGGCTCTATTCCAACACCTGATTGCTCCCCAATTCCTCTGTTGCCAGACCCCAGGTTTGATCATCGCGTCCCTTTTGGTGATGAAGTGATCTACCATATCAAACCCCCTATTGCTCTAAAATGACATAAGTAGTACTCGACATCCAGCCTTTGATTCTAGAATAGCTCTTAGCAAATGAACACCACTCCATAGAAACTACAGAAAATAGAAATTGCCTACTTATCATCTCTTGCTAGGCCAGTTTTTATCAAATGAAATGTTTGAGGTTAAATTGAGAAAATTTCCTTTGTTATTAAGGCTAAATGTAAGACTACTTGAATAGCCCAGCTCGGTGGCTCACGCTTGAATCCCAGCAGTTTGGTAGGCCAAGGCGAGAGGACTGTCTGAGTCCAGGAGTTCAAGACCAGCCTGGGAAACTTGGAGAGACCTCCTCTCTTCTACACTACATCAAAAATTTATCTATGCGTGGTGGAGGGCGCCCATAGTTTCAGCTACATGGAAGGCTGAGGTGGAATGATCACCTGAGCCTAGCGAGCAGATGCTGCGGTGGCCATGAGCATGCCAGTGAAATGCCTGTTAGCAAAATAACCGTGGTGACTACTGCCCCAACCTTCCAGTAAGCAGTTAACCACATCCTGCTTGTTGGAAAGCCCAGATAAGCTGTTCTGGAACTGCTCGAGATAAACTGTTCTGTAATTGTTACTGTTCTGTTAACTGTTTTGTAACTGAACAGGCCAGATAAGCTGTTCTGAAACTGCTCGAACTATTCTGTAATTGTAACCGCTCTGTAACCAAAATGTCCTGTTTGCCCCCCACCCGACCTTGATAAAATTGCAGTTTTGGCCTCTATAAACCCCTTGCTTGCTCCATTAGGGGTCAAGAGTTTTCCTGTCATGAGACTGCTCTCGACTGCTGGCAATAAACGACTCTGTAATTTAACTCTCAGTGTGATGGCGATTCCTTAATGCTCGCAATTCAGCTACAACATTTGGAAACCCCAGCGAGATTGGCAAAGCTCAGGAACAACCTCACTCTGGCTCTCTCCGACTCTGTTGAGAAGTTATAAGGGAGGTGCCCCTGAGACGTTCCAGGGCCTCATAACTGTACTTCCTGCCCGGAGGGATCTGAAATGACCACCAACTTCCCTTCACCCAAACATATTTGAGCTCTTCTACATTTCCTGCAAGGAAAGATTTCAGTTCAGTTTCTGTCTGTATCTGTTTGTTGGGGAACCCAGCCTGATGAGGCCGCCCCAGAGTCACTGTTCACGAAGTCAAGGTGTTGACTGAACAGAGACATCTGGCTCTTTACTCCCGATTCTCCTCAATGTTGTGTTTTTCCTGTATACCTCTGTCAGAACTTGGGATCTGACTCACTGCCTTTTTCCCATCTCTTTTCTCTCAGTATGTGATCAGGTATTTCTTGACCCTCCGGTCTCCTGGATTATATGATAAAAAAACTTTTCTGCTGGATTTAGTGAGGACTGCGGCGCCCGCCTTTCAAAATGCAGGCTCTGAACCCTCTTGTGAGCCTGATTGGCCTTCATTTGAGGTTGGGTGGACCTCTACTGAGTCTCTGGATGTTCACATTCCTCAGTAGGTTTGGAAGCTTGTCACAGGAACACCCGGTCACCCAGACCAATTCCCTTATATTGACCAGTGGCTGGGTTTGTTTCAGAATCCCCCTTCCTGGTTAAAAGTATGTTCCCTTGAGTCTCGACCCTTACCCCGTCTGCTCATCTCTAAGTCCCTCTGTCCCCTCCCTTCATGTTCATCTCCCCCAAGCCTTCCCATGTTTTGCTCCCCACTGACCCTGATGAACCTATCCCCCTCTTTTCTTCTCTTCCCTACAATCTGACTTCCTCACCCACCATCACTTCTTCCACCTCTCCCCTGCCCTCTCCACCTCTTTCCTCTCACCTCCATCCCAGATGGAACCAGTCCCTCTTCTTCCCATCTGGGAAGATCACCCCCTGTGGGGCATTGACTGGGATGAACAGCCCTTCTTGGTGTATGTTCCCTTTTCCATTTCTGATTTGTACAACTGGAGGCCCCAAATCCCCCATTTTCAGAAAAACTCCACGTTTTGACCTCTCTATTTGAGTCTATTATGCGCACCCATCATCCCACCTGGGATGATTGTCAGCAACTCCTGACTCTTTTTACCTCTAAGGAACAAGAGTGAATCAAGGTTGAGGCTGGAAAGTCAATCTTGGCCTCGACTGCTGGTACAGAAGAGGGCATTCAGAAAGTTTGGAGCGAAGTTTTCCCCCCTTCCCATCCCAACTGGGATCCTAACACCAAGGGGGGATCCAGGGCATTAGACACATCACCAGACTCTCTTGGCTGGTTTGAGTGGAGCAGCCCAGAAACCTAGTACTCTTTCAAAGACCACTGAGAGATTCATCAGGGTCCTGAGGAATCACCAGAGGCATACCTTGAATGTCTCTGAGAGGCGTTCCATACCTATACCCTGTTTGACCCCTCAGCACCCAAAAATGCTTGGGCTGTTAATCTAGTTTTTATGGCTCGTCAGCCCCTGACATCCGGAAAAAGTTGCAAAGCTAAAGGGCTCCACGGGAATAAATATCTCTCAGCTGCTTAAAGTGGCCCATAAAGTTTTTAATAACCGGGATGCCGAAAAACAGGACAGGCAGCTCAGACAGCAGATAAAATGGCCAAGTGACAGACAAAAATATTGGTGGCTGCCCTTCAGGCCACCCAGACTGAATCAAAGCCAACTCACCAGAAAAAAAGGAAAAACAGGAAGGGACAAAAAGGGACTGGGCATTTCCTGTTGGCTAAAGATCAACATGCATATCTCAAAGAGTTTGGACACTGGAAAAAGAACCGTCCCCATCGCCTGAAGTCAGTCCTGGCCCTGCCAAACACAGGACATGGGGGGTGGGCTCAGAAAACGAGTCAGTCTGAAGGGGGCAGGGCTCTTTTTCTTTAGGTCCCCAAGAGCCCATGGTAACCTCAGCTATCAGGGGCCACCCGGTCCAATTTCTGGTAGACTCTGGGGCAGATCTCTCTGTCCTACAAACACCCCTGGGACCCATGTCAAACAAACGGGTTGCTGTTCAGGGGTGACAGGCACAATCAGTTACTGTCAGTTTACTTCCAGCCAGCCAGTTAATTTAGGGCAAAAAGCTGTTACTTGTTTCTAATAACCCCTGACTGTCCCTACCCTCTAATGGCCTGGGACTTGCTTTATAAACTGAGAACAACATTTGTGTTCTCACCAGAGAAGACTCCTACCTATCAAATACTGTAACTATTCCTCTCTCTGAAGAGTACCTTCTAAGCTCTTCTGATCCTCTGGCTGGGGACTTTTCATCAGGTTTGCTTCAACAGCTACAACGAGAATATCCTCTAGCTTGGGCAGAGACTAACCCGCCAGGATTGGCACAACACCATCCCCCAGTTGTGGTGAGTCTATTAGCATCAGCCACCCCGGTCAGAATACAATAGTACCCTGTGAGTTTGCAGGCACGGAAGGGTATTGCTCCTCACATCAAAAGACTTTTAAAGGCTAATATCCTGACGCCCTGCCAATCGGCATGGAACACTCCCTTCTTGCCAGTTCAGAAATGAAGAATGTCTGATTATTGACCAGTCCAGGATCTCAGAGAGGTTAATACATCAGTCAAAACTACCCATCCCATGTCCTAAACCCTTATATGTTACTCAGCCTACTGCCTCGCCAGCATCAAGTTCACACTGTGTTAGATCTAAAAGACAATGGATCTCGGCATGCCCATTTTTGCCTTTGAATGACTACTGGCTCAGGGGAGACCAGTCAGCTGACTTGAACCCAGCTGTCACAAGGGTTCAAAAATTCCTTGACTCTTTTTGAGGAAGCCTTGCAACAGGACTTTAAAGGGTTCTGTGCCTTATACCCTGAAGGTATTTTGCTCCAGTATGTAGACAATCTCTTGCTTGCTGCAACAGAAATAAACACTTGCTTAAAAGACACCAAGAATTTGTTGCAGCTCCTCCAGGACCTGGGCTACCGTGTATCAGCTAAAAAGGCTCAACTCTGCTTGGCTGAGGTCTCCTATTTAGGATATCAGTGACAAAACAGTAAACAAATCCTAATCATGGCCCAGAAGGAGGCAATTGTCCAAATCCCTACCCCAACCTCAACAAAACAAGTACGAGAATTCTTAGGGGCATCAGGATACTGTCGACTATGGATCCTAGGATTTGCTGAGATTGCCAAGGCCCTATATTCAGCCTCAGCAGGGAATCAACCTCTGACATGGACTGCCACTGAGGAACGAGCATTCCAGCAGTGAAAGACGGCTCTTACACAAGCCCCAGTTTTGGCCTCCCAGATGTTACAAAGACCTTCTACTTGTTTATTCATGAACACTGAGGAATAACAAAGGGGTTCTTATCCAGACCTTAGGACCTTGGCGGCAACTAGTGGCTTATTTGTACAAAAGATTGGATCCAGTCGCCTTTGGATGGCCATCCTGTCTTTGAGCCATCGCCACCACTGCTATACTGGTTAAGGAGGCAGACAAACTGACTTTTGGTAAAAACCTAACCCTGACCATTTCCCATGCTGTGGAGCCCCTACTTTGGGGGTCCACTGGCCGCTGGATGTCAAACGCTCATATCACCCAATATCAAAACCTCCTACTGGACCAGGTTAGATTAACTTTCTCTCCTAGTGAGAGTCTCAATACTGCCACTCTAATGCCCAATGATAATCTGGAGACACCAGTTCATAATTGTGAGGACGTGTTAAATGTCTCCCAAGTCAGCCATCCTGATCTTCAGGACACTTCCCTGGACCGAGCTGATGCTGACCTGTTTGTTCACAGATGGCAGCAGTCAGGTGATAAAGGGAGTTCGCAAGGCTGGCGCAATGGTGACCATGGTTCAGGATGTAATCTGGTCATAGTCTTTGCCCAACAGCACATCCACCCAGAAGGCTGAGCTAATTGCTTTGACCAAAGCCCTGCCAGGGAACAGGAAAACAGGCAATTATCTTTACTGATGGCAGGTATGCTTTAGCCACTCTTCATGTCCATGCCATGATCTACCAGGAATAAGGTCTCCTCAACATGGCAGGTAAGACAATAAAAAGCAAAGAGGAAATTTTA
>CAUYQG010032889.1:0-40009 GCA_963574415.1 Tarsius wallacei
TGTAGTTCCAGCTACTTGGAAGGCTGAGGTGGAAGGATCGCCGGAGCCCAGCAGGTCGAGGCTGCGGTGGCCGGGAGCGGCCACTGCACTCCAGTCTGGGTGACAGAGTGAGACTCCAACTCAAAAAAAAAAAAAAAATAAAATAAAATAAAATGGTGTCTCATTTTCAAGGAAAAGAAATTCTGCCTTCCTGTGTTTTGTTATCTTTACTGCGTTTGATGAGAATATAGTGTTTGCCGCAGAAGACTTAACAAATTCAAGAAAGAGGCACAAGGAAAGCAGCAAATATGCTCATCATCTTCCTACCCAGAAATATCCACTGTGCGAATGTGTATTTGTTTCCTTCCTGCCATTTTTTGGGAGTGTTCATCACTGTGGGTGCAAGAACAGTGTCTGAGAGGAGGCAGGGCAGAAAGATGATGCTCCAAACACGAGCAGGGGTGAGAGGTTTTGAACATTAATGAGTTTTGGATTTTTTCCTTGTGGTGATGGGGGGCATGGATGAATTGATGGCAAAGGAATGGTGCAAGTGAGTCCTTGGGATTCTTCTTTTCCTGGTTCATCTGTGAAAGAGAGGCTCTACTTAGTTGGAAGGGTACAAACAATAGCAATTAAAGGTCTATTGATAATTTGGTATCACTAGTCAGGCACTGAGCTAAGTACTTGACATAAACTTCATTTAATCTCCTAACTGCTCTTTGGTCAGGGAATCGCATTAGTCCCCTTTTGCAGATGATCTGGCTATTGATGCTTAAGGAAAATAAATCAACACACAGAAGGTCACCCAGCTAGTTAATGAAGGGTAGAATTAAGATTTAAACCCCTATCGTCTGGTTATAGAGCCTCGCATGGATAGAGGAAAAACTAAAGTGATTTTCCTCTCACTCAACAATCAACACTTCTACACTTCTGTGACCTCTGGTCACCAAAATGTGTGGGAATTTCTCCCCATCAAGCAACCCTCTTTCAGATTCTGCAGCAGACACCAGCTGGGTATCCTCTAATGCAATTTAATTCTGACACTGCTGCCTGGCGATACCCTCAGTGCCCACAGGTTTAGGGTTTAGTCTCGCAAGAGGATCCTTAATTTTAAATGCCTGTTGCAGCACACGTTGTCACCTGTGCCTCTGACCGACCAGTTATAAATCAGGGTTCCCACGACCCCTCTTTCAGTTCAATTAATTTGCTAGACTGACTCACAGAACTCAGGGAAATATTTACTTAAGTTTACCATTTATTATAAAGAGTATCACAAAGGATACAGATGAAGAGATGCATAGAGTGAGGTTATGTGGGAAGCGGCTTGAAACTTTGATGCTCTCCCTCAGGTATGTCACCCTTCAGGGACCACCATGTGTTTAACTATGTAGATGATTTCTGAACCCAGTACTCTTGGGATTTTATGAAAGCTTCATTAATATAGGCATGATTGTTTAAGTCATTGGCTATTGGTGATCGACTTAACCTTCAGTACCTCTCTCCTCTCTGGAGGGTTGGGGGGTGGGGCTAGAAGTTCCAACCCTGGAATGGTGCCTTTGTCTAGTGACCAGGGACCCCAGCCATCAGCTGACTCAATATACAAAAGATGCACTTATCACTTAAGCGATTCCAAGGATTTTAGGAGCTGTGTGACAGTAAAAGGGCAACAAAGACCAAATGTGTATTTCACAATATCACAGTTCCATTGCAGTTACCTGCTATTGCAAAACAAACCGCTCTGAAATCTAGCCACTTAAAGCAACACCCACTTTATTATATGGTGAATTTTTGTGGTCTGGAATTCAGGCAGGGCTCCCCAGGGCATTTCTTCTGCTCCTTGTGGCTTGTCTGAAGGATGGGGGTCCAAAATGATTTAATTCTGTTCCTTGGTGTTGGATGGGGGAGATGACCGAAGGGTGGGGCTAAATTGGACCAGTGATTGAAATACCTTCCTGGGGCCTCTCTGTGGTGATTGTCTCGGGGTAGTCTAACTACTTCTATGGCTCCCAGAGACACTTGTAAGAGACCTGAGTAGAAGCTTCCAACCTCTTAAAACCTAGGCTTGGAGAAAGGCGAAGGCTACTTCTGACACTTTTCTATTGACCAAATAATTACAGAATCCACCCAGAATTAAGGGGAAAGATATGGACCACCTGTGCTCAATTTGTGGCCATCTTAAATCTACCCCATATCCCAATGCTTAGCCACTAAGGAGAGAGTAAGAGACTATCTTTGAACCCATTGATTGTCTAATTGATTGATTGATTAATACATTTATCAAATAAATATTGAGCAACTGTCATGTGTTGAACAGTAGGATATAACAATTAACAAGACACAGTACTGAGGTTCCTAGACACAGATGCTTACACTCTGATGGGAGAAGGCTGTCATGAGTGAGTAACAAAGAAAAAGATGATCGGAGATTGGGCTCCAGAGAGAGCATGGGCTCCTGATGAGAGACAGTGACAGAGAGGCCCCTCGGGTCCGCGTCATGAGGGAGACCAGGATGAGGAAGTGGTCCTTCACCTACCTGTGGAGAGAAGAACAGAGTGAAAACACACCTCTAGGAAGGAGACATAACAAGTCCCTAAATTCGTAAGGGGGAAAGGACTTCACGAATCTATGGAACAAAGAAGAGACCACAGTGAGACAGGTGGGATGTGACCGCAGTGAACTGAGCTGTGAGCAGGAACCATAACACCTGAGGCCTGATAGCCCAGAGAAATGGCATTCATCCTCATGACAAGCACAAGCCATTGGGTTTCGAGCAGAATTGTGGTACAATTCAAACTGCTCCAGTGGGTTAGCCACTAAATGCTGTGTGACTTTGAATTGGACATTTGCCTCTCTGGGCCTATTTTTCCACACTTGTAATGAAGGAGTTTGGAGGATTTACAATGATCTTTTCAGCCTGAGTACCCTCTGATTCTACATGCTCCTTCTTTATATTTTCACCTGGGGTTGGCCCCTCTTTATTTTATAAGCCACCCCTCCCACCAGCCTCTTCAACTCTGGCTTCATGAATGTATCTTCATGGGCCTATGTGTCAACACCAGTCCTGACAAAGACATTTCATCCCACAAGGAGCGCTGTGCAGAGTAAAGGAAGAAACCGAGATTAGAAACAACAGGGCTTGCACATTCCAATGGTTCTTAACTTGATTTAAACTTTTGACCTGTAATGTTTCCCAGCTGTTTTGAAGTCACACATCCCGTCTTGATTAGACTCATCCCCAAAAGTGATCCAAACAGAGGGGGTTGCTTCAGGGAATCATCAGCTTGCCTGACTCTGGGGTCTGCAGTTCCTGTCTAGAAGTGGTCACTCCCTGGTAAGCCCTTTGTTCTGTAACACAGCCTGGCAAGAAGGGCTCATGAGCTCTCTCACTCTTTCTTCCTCACTGATGACATAGGCCACCTTTTTTAACAGTCTGTATTTACAATGTGGAGAAAGAGTGGGAGCAGAGGAAGAGCCAGTGTCCCTGCCCCCCCGTCAAAATAACATACCCCAGGTGGTGGGAGTTAACTGGAAATGTGGAGGGCTCTGATTCCAAAGTACACTTTGAAATAAATGAAAGCCAACTGGAGTTGAGTTGGGCAGAGGCAAGAAAATTCAGCCCTGTTTTTTGTATAAAATATTAATCATGGGTGTGAACTCAGAAGGCTTGTGCTTCCTTAAGATGAATTTCCTAACATAGTAGAAAATGAACAGAATTCAGGAAGCATTTCTCCCTATTGTTGGGAATGAATTCTGCATGCTGGCCATAAATGATGTCCTCTCCGTCCATCACCAGGCGTGGGGTCCAAGTGCTTGTGGCCTATATGAGTCAGGAGAAGACCTAAGAGCCCCGGCATTACCCATGATTCATCACTGAAATGATGTCAGCAGGCCTGACTCTATTTTTTCTGCCATCCTATCTTTGTGTCATCATGCCCTCTGGGGCTTCCTGACCCATCTAATGCTGTCCTAGGTGCCAGATTCTGCCTGAAGGGGAAGCTCCAGGGAACACAGACGTGTTGGCATCAGTCCCTGGTCCTCCAAGGAAAGTCTCAAGCAAGGAGAATTGGCAATTGCTTGAGGTATGGGTCTGAGATACTAATCAGCGAAGGGGAAGGTAAGGACTCAGCCAATATATGCAGGACATTTCAGACATCCAGCAGTCACCCGGTTCTTCCATCTACTGCATACCTAGGGTGGGTGAAGGGCTTTTTCCTCTTATTTGAATGTGGCCGATCTTGTCAGTCAGTTTTAATGTGCCAATGCATACAAATTAATCCTGTGGGTAATTTTGATTAAAAAGTTGATGAGTGGGCCAGAGAAACTTCAGTAGGGAAATTAAATTAAAAGTAGTAACTTCAAGAGAGGAGAACATAAAATGATAGTTGCAACCATTTCAGCCATTTTAGGCCCAGGGCATTGGACAGAGATGACATTTCAGTTTTCTAACTCATTTCCTCATTCTGATTATTTTTTTAAAAATTGCCATTGCATCTGGAAAGAGGATTCTTGGCCCATCTTGGAACATGTATGAGCTGAGGATGCTTCACTGCCTGATTTGTGCACCAGATGGCATGGCTCAGACCAGCTGAGGGGCATAGATTCAGCTGGGATAAGAATGTTCTCAGCAACTTGAGTCAAATATTCACTGTCTATGTTAATTTGTTTGGTACAGACAGTGGGCCCTAAGAGTAGGAGGAGTCAGAGGATTCTTTGACTGAAGCAAGAGTTATTGCTGGAGGTGAAGTGTCTGCAACTGGGTTAGGGAAAATTCATGGAGCCAGAGAGTGCCTTGTAGATCATCTTGTTCATCTCGTGGTTTGCAAACTTGTTTGAAGCAGTAAAATACTTTCCTCAGCAAAACGTTATACAGGTTGAATATGTAATGTGGGTAATAGCAGAACTATTTTGGTTGCTTTCTGGAACTCCTGGGAACACGAATCTTCCCTCCCTCCCTGTTTCCTTCCCTCCCCTTCCTCTTTTCCCCTTTGTTTCTTCCTTCCTGCCTGCCTTTCTTTCTTCATTTCCCTCCCCTTTTCCTTCTTCTTTCCCTTTTTCCCTTTCTTCCCTTTCTCCCTCTCTCCCTTTTTTCTTCCTTTCTTCTTTTTATTTTTATTTTTTTACTTGTATTTTTCAGAATTGGAAATTGAAGATTAGAGAGGATGAGATGTCCATGGCAGATATTGGTTCAGAAGCAGTCCACTGAATCATCTTTCTGTGAAACTGCCTCCTTGTTTATTTAAATCCCACAAGTTCCCATTAAAGGGGCCTCCAGAGCAAATTGTTTTAAATCCCCTGGGGCAACACTGTTGGTGGATGGATACATATATTTGCCAAAGTTACAGAATATTTCTGTATCATCCAGTGTGTTGACACTGATCATAAATTCAAAGTAAGACAAGAGTGATAGTGACGAGTGTGTGAACTCTGGGCCAGACACTAGACAGACACTTTTTATGCATCATTTCATTTTTTTTTTTTACAAGAACATTCTGAGGTTTGTATTTCTATCTGTATTTTACAGATGAGGAAAACTCGACTACTTAGCTACCTAATCCTGAATTACACTCCACATCTTTAAAATAAAAACAAATTAAAAAAATAGAGTTTAAATGTGTTGTACCATGAATATATTAGGGCATGGGTGAAGGTCTTATAACAAACAGATTCTAAAATACAACGACTTTTAAACACAGCAGAAGTTTACTTCTTCCTCACATATTAGTGCATAGAAAGGTGATCTGGGACTGCCGGGGATACCTGAACCTCTTTCAACCTGTGGCTTCCATTCCTCCATCCAACCTGGCTTTACCATTTTATATCATCTCCCAACCAGCAGAGAAGAAGTGAAAGATCCAGTGAATGATAAGGTCAAGATTTGAATCAAGGCATATGTAATTCTAAAGTCTGATGTTAACTAACCACTGAACTGAATTTCTACCATTACTCCCACCCCCAATTGCAAAACACCAAATTTAGTCATAATGCTACTCTCTTAGGTGCCATCATTATTGTGGTAACCAGCCTCCAAGATGGTTCCCACTGATTTTTACCTCCTGGTGTTCTATCCTTGTGCAGTCCCCTTCTGTACTGAATAGGGCTGACCTATCTAGTGGGATGTTGTGAGTATGATAGAGAATGACTTCTGAGAGGGCTAAGCCCCAAAAGACATTGTAGTTTGTGCTTTGCTCTTCCTTGAATCCCCGGCTCTGCGGAAGCCAGCTGCCATGCTGTGAGGGTACTCAAGCAGTGCTATGGACAGTTCCACATGGAGAGGTACTGACACTTCCCACCAGCAACCAGCACCAACTTGCCAGCTCTGTGAATGAACTACCTTTTAAACAGATCCCCCAGTCCCAGTTAAGCCCCTAAAGAACTGCAGAATATGTTCAATCTTAAAAGTTAACTTTGTGAGAGTCCATGAACCAGAACAAATTAGCAAAGTAATACCCAAGTCCCTGACTCACAGAAGTGATATGAAAATGTTTTTTATTTTATGCCACATAGTTACATGGTAATTTGTTATGTAGCAATAGATAACTAAAACATTAGTTTGGATGCTAGATCAAGAGGCTGTACTTTTTCTAAACCAAATTCTAGCCACCTCCTCAGGAAAGCCTTAATGGAGTCCATCAGAGAGGTAGTTATTCCTTTTTTCTCTGTGTCCTAGTTCCTCTATTCTGCCATATGTCACTTAAAAATGAAATTTGCATTTTTACGAGTCAGTTTCCTTGACTGTACCTTCCTTGACAACAAGTCTTGTGTTCAGATTCCTCTCCCCCATGCCTCGTAGTGCTGAATTTAATTTATGTTTAAGTGAATGACTAAAACTTCTTTGTTTTATAATATCATGTACATATTTTCTTTAGATGTAGGCTCTAAAAACATTGTGTTGCTTTTTACAAGAAGCCTCTCAGTCATTTCTTTGTCTCAGTAACATGCTTTTAAAAATACTCTGTTTAAATAAAAGATAAATCTCCTAAGGGCCAGAGATCATGCTGCTTTAGGAGCTTTTACAAACAGTTGGCACCTCCTTATTCTTGAAAATCAGGCCCCAAATCTCATCAAAACAAACATCCCCTGGAGGCTCCCAGAGCTGAAGAGAAAAAATTTGTTTGAGTCACATTTTCTCTTGTCCCATTTCAATGAAGAGAGAGGAAGACCTGCCACGACTTCTCCTAACTGATGGCTTTCCTGCTCCTAGCCCAGATAAGCCCACTTTCTGATTAACCCAGTGTGTTTCTAAGGACACCTCATCTCCAAACATGCAGCCTCCCTCACAGGTAATCTCTTGCAAATGTATTCAAGATACATTTCATCTAAATTTTCTTTCGTTGTACTTAATTTAGACCCACTTCATAGGGAATTGGAACAAATGCTGCATACTTTTAAACCCTACATATTGTTCTCAATCTTCAGACTCAAGGAAATTTGGGGAATTTGTGTAAGTTACATGGAATCGAGTGTTGGTTCAATAAAGAAAAAAGTTGAAATATTTTTAGGTGTGATTGTGGCTTAGCAAATAAGAAAATGGGGTGTTTTGAGACGATCCGTGTCATAATCCCTCAAGTGTATCCTTGTTTCCATCCTAAGTCATTGGTCAGAGCCTCCCGTCTTGGTTGATCTGCAACTTTCCTCTTTCAAGAGTGTAAAGGGATTATTGCACATTTAAATTAAGTAACAATAAGAAGATCGTTTTCTTTTTTATGCTTGGTTTTCATGGTGACATGAATTGACTCACATAGGACAGTGAACATGTGACAAGGATCATGGTTATAAAACATTCATGCTTTAGTGCATCAACTAAGAGAGGGAATATCAATTTTACCACCACCACCCCACATAACCTTCCCTCTAAACAGTCTATATAGAGCCTTCTAAATGGGAGGTATTAGTATCTCGATTATAAACAATTTCCATGCTTACTCAGATTTTAGACTGTATTGATCTACACCATTGATTGAACAACACTGTGGGTTTTTGTTTTGTTTCAGCTTGTTTATTTTTTTAGGAAAAAAATTAACTACATTAAATTTCTGCATCAATTGTAAGATGCATCCAGATTTTTCAAAGCATAATAAAAATGGAAAATAAATATCTGTCTTATGTTTAAAGGTATTTGGTAAATTCTGTGGGAGGCCAAAGCTCCTTGTTCCTGGAGGTTACTGCACTGGGAAGGGGATTTAAGGGCTTGTAAACATGTCTGCTTTCGACACAAGACTGAAACATACTTGAGGAAATGTATGATGTCATGTTCATGCTGGGAACCCTAGTCTCTGGCTCAATGCCTAGCACCCAGAGTCACTCAATGAATACTTGTTGAATGAACCAAGTACTGGGGATCAGAGGACTTCCCTGATTCCTCCCAATTTCTACTCGTGCCCACCCTTATTATCTCTCCACCTCAGAAGGCCATTGCAAGCATTAAATGAGATTATGAACCTAAAAGTCTTGGTGCCAGATAAGTCCTCAGTAAACAGATGTCAGTATCTTCAGTTCTTCCGCATGTTCTCCCTTCTGTATTCTTTGCCTACTTAGGATCCTTCAATAGAAATTAAACTTAGCCGGACTCGGTGGCTCCGCCTGTAATCCCGCGCCTTGGGAGGCTGAAGTGAGTGGATTGCCTGAGCCTGTGGGTTCGAGACCTGCCTGGGCAACTTGGCGAGACCTCATCTCTACAATAAATCAAAAATTAGCTGGGCATGGTAGCACGCACCTGTAATTCCAGCTACTTGGAAGGCTGAGGCAGAAGGATCGCTGGAGCCCAGCAGGTCGAGGCTGCGGTGGCTGGGAGCAGCCACCACACTCCAGTCTGGGTGACAGAGACTCCAACTCAAAAAAAAAGAAATTAAACTTTTCAGCTTAACTCCCCATGGCCTTCCAGAGGATGTATTCTTTCTGTGAGAAGATGAGATTATTGATTTTTCTGCCTTGGAAGAGAACAAGGCACAGCTCTCGATGTGGGAGGTGTGGATACAACCTGAGTTGGAGCTGGCGAGGTCTTGCTTCATTGGGCTGGGTGGGGGCCATGGCCAATACCACAGGAGGTCCCTCCTTTCAGCTTCCTCCCCACATGTCTTGGTTCACATCACGATGGGGCAAGAGTGAGTTTTTACTACCCCAGATGAGTTTGAGTCTGCTATCTCCAAATGAAGTCCAGGTTCCTAGGTATGGTACAAAGGGTCCTTTACCGTTAGTTGTACTTTCAGCTTTATCCTCAGACTGTCTCTGTCACATATCTAGAGTGTGGGAGGCATTTTATAAATCCACATGGGAGGTGTGAAGAAATACTTTCTCTCCCTGTGACTCAACACATCCATTTTCACATTGGTGGACTTTGGAACCAGGGACCCGTGGTTTGAAGTCCAACTCTAGCTTTCTGTGAGCCCCACCCTATGTGCCCTCCTCTATCAGCCGTGTTTGTCATCTTCCAGCAGGAATGACCTCCTGTTTAGATACTTAGGGTGGTTTCTATTATTCTATTTGGATCCTGACTGAGAAGAGCAGTCTATTAAACTTGTAGACATAAAAGATGTGGAGACCTAAGTAAGGGTGTCGTAAGGTTAAAGAAAAGGAAAAGGTTTGGAGATAGCCTTAATTAAATAAAACCTGCCTAGAAGTGCAATTCTTGTCCCCTTGCCCCCAAATGTATTGCTTGTCATTAAAACATGCTATCATTGGGAATAATGTCTACTAATTTTCAAATATCTTTAGTCTTTTAAGGTCCCTTTTGGCATGTCATTCATCCTATTGAGAATGATGCTTAGTTAGACATGAAGACTTTAATTTATCACCGACTTTCAGATTCCCATGAAGTGAAACACACAGGAGACAAAGACCAAAACAGAAGAGAGAAAGCACATTAACATTCAAGTCAATGAATCATATATTTCTGTTCACTTTTTAAAAGCTAGGTTTCTAACAAATTGTGTGATCTTGGGTGAGTCACTTTCCTTCTATGATGCTTACTTTCTCCACCTTAAACATGATTCTAATAGACCTTTGAGTCCTGGCCAAAATTCACCACCCTCTCTACTGTTCTAAGAGTCTATCAGCAGTATCCATCCCATTGACTTGATGAGTTCTTTCGCTCCCCATTTTTGATTCATTATATTAAAGTCTGCACAATGTTTTTTTAATGGTCTTAAAAAATTTTTTTATTATAAAGATGTGGGGTACAATTCAGGGTTAAGTATACAAACATTGATCATGCAGGTACCCCTGTTGATGAGGTATGCCCCTCCCTCCCCTAGCAGTTAATAACCTTGTTTCCCTTTGAAAACTATGAGAGTACAGATGGATTTTTCAGGCCCCATCTGAGCTTTGCACCCAGAAAATCAAATATCACACATTAAATGTCCTTGGCACTAAGTGGAGACAGAAGCCTTAGCCAGACATTGCAGAGAAGGTTGGTTTGTTCACCATTGAGCCGTTCAAAGTCAGACCCTCTGTTTTGGAATAAACCAACTTGCCTCACACCGTCTGTTTTCTAGGACCTGGAATGATACACACTTTTATTTCCATTTGCTGCCTAATCTGTTCTCAGAAATATGCACTAGAAACTAAGAAATAAATGTCATCCTTTGGCTGGTTACTCTAAGATACAACTAACCACCTTCTTTATAGTTTTTAATTTTTTAAAATTTTAAATTAGCATTTTCGTCTAAGAAATATCTTCATTCAAATACATTCTTGTCTGGAAGAATGAAAAACTACCCTTTTTCCTAGATTGACACTAGGGTCCACACTGGAAATATTGCCTCCCCTATTTTTTCTACAGAATTTCACTGGAATCTTATTGATATCTTTAATGTAATTTTTATTGTGACTTCCATTTAGATGTTGATGACAACTTACCAAATAAGTGTGTATTTTATGGCAGGCACTTTGCTTATTTTTAAGTTTTCTGAGATTAAAAATATGTGACCCCTTTCCTTAAGGGTCTCATATATGATATAAAAAAACAGAATTGTGAACAAGCATTTATCATAATGGCACATTAAATACTATGATATTCATGGATTTACAGTATTTGATACCTATGGATAAAGCCAAAGAGTGGCTATTAGTGGTCACTTACTGAATTGCAGGTATGGAAACAATGAAAATTGAGCTATAAGGATTTTAGACTAGAATTAGATTTTAACATTTGAAATTCTTGGCAAAAAGAGTTATTTCACTTATTCTTTTTAAACATAGATGCTTGTACACCTGCATTCTGAAATATAGGCTCTCAATATTTCCAACATTGAGCTTCCAATTTGAAGATCTGTCTCAAAAGTTATAAAAATGGTACATGTACTTTGTCCCAGAAGTTTCTCTTAAAGGCATTTACCCTAGTAATTATAGATGAACTCAAATGTGTACTGTAAAGATGTTTATTAAATTGTTGCTGATAGTATTAGAAGAAAATGTCACATAGTTATAAGATATAAATTGTGGTAAATTGGTATGATAGAATGTCATAAAGAAAGTATATATGAAATAACTTAAAGCCAGGAAATAAACCTGCAATACATAGTTCAATAAACCAGCAGGTGATGAAATTATATAAATGATACTACATTTAAAAGATATGCTTTGTGTATGCTATATATAGCTGTGGATATAGGTGCATCTACCTTCATATATTGAAAAAATGTGGGAGGATATATTACTTAGCACTGGTCGTTTCTTGGTGGGGCATTTCAGGTGACTTTTATTTTTTTTGTGTATATGTTCTGCAATATAAGTGGATTGCTTTTTAAAATCAGAATATATATTGATTTAAAAAATGGAACTGACTTGTGGATATGTTGCAAGAATGTCAATGGTGAAGGTTGGTTGGCAGAACCAGATGAAATATATTGAGGCTACACACTTCAGAAAATTCCCCCAGAATGAGCCCTGAACTTGGCATCATTTGAGGCCATTTAGAGCTGGAGGTTTCAAGTGCATCTATGCATGTAAGTTTGAGGATGTGTGACAAAAGGATCTCCTTGGATGACATGGGATAGTTGATTAGGTTTCACAGACAGAATGGGGACAGTCTTCATTAAATGGAGGTCATGGGGTAGAAGCTTGTGTCAACCCTTCCATCTGCTTCATGTATTTTAGAAGGTATTGCTGATTCTGACAGGTGAGTCATTAGAGTAAATTTGAAGCAGGACCACAAGGAAGTGGTTCTGACCCAGCCTCCAGACTTCGAGACTGCTTTTCTGAATCAGGATCATGAGTGTGGACCAGCCTTCCACTTGTGTGATTCAAGATGGAGGTTCTAAATTAGAGGCAGAGAATGATAGTGCATCTGCTTCTTGAGACCATTCAGTGTTATACCTGGGTACATCTCGAAACAGTGTCCCTGGAGCCACTGTTTAGAGTAACAAATTGGATAGTTCTTCTGCAAATAATTTCAAAAATTAACATGTTTTTGAGTTTCTTTGAGGTAAACAATAATTATAGGTGGAAAGGCATCTCCTCAGCTTCCTTCCTCCATGCTTATCCTCTCCTCTCACTCCCTTTTTTATTGCCTACAAGAAAGAAAAAGTTGCTATACTGAATGAGCCCAGGAGCATGACTGAGACATGTTTTGCTAGTGGATTGGTGACACTACCTTAAATCTCATCATTCCCATAATCCATTCCTTCTCTTCAGCTTTTTGCAAAAAGCCTGGGTAGGATTTATTTTCAGGGCCAGTTCTCATCTTTTCTTTCTACTTTTCCTGAGAATAGAGCTGGTTGGATAATGGGGCCAGGGGACCTCATTTAGCCTTACTATTAGCTCACTGTGCCACAAAACAAGTCTATATTTCTTCCTGGACTGATGTTTCCTAATCTATAAACTAGGAGAATGGGCTTAGTAATTCAAAATTCTTTTACACCAGGATTTCTCAACCTAGTGACATTTTGGACTGGATTATTCTTTGTTGAATGTATTGGGGTGGGGAGGGAGTATTCCTGTATGCTGTGGATGCTTACCAAGCATTCTTGGCCTCTGCCTACTAGATGCTGGTAGCACAGCCCCCCACCACTACCACTTGTGACAGCCCAAAAATCTTTAGACATGGCCAAATGCCTGTGAGTGACAAAATTTTCCCCACTTGAGACACACTGCCTTTCACTTCTGACTTTCTAGGTGCATTCCCACCTTCTGTTTTCCAGTATTGGTCAGCAACACATAGTTTCTAGATACATGTGGGCAGGTATCTCTAGAAAGGCCACATCACTGAAATCTGGTTCAGTTCAGAGCTCTCTTACCAGCACACAGCCATGTTTAGAGAGCTGGCTCACCTCTGGCAGACTACACACCCTGCTAGGGCAGAATTTTGTCTTAGGTACCCTTAGACAACCTTGGAGAATCAAACCTGGCATCCAGCCACCATCAGGGGAGACAGGGTGCCAGGCCTTGTCCTACTTTCTAGCCCCTGAGAGTCCATGGAGGTTTGGGGCTTGGCTCAGATCCCACAGAGTGGGCAGGCCAATGTGGAGGCCTCGCAAGGCAGCAACCAGAGAATGTAGGAGTGGGGTCAGGAATTTCCTTAGTTTCATTGGAAACAGATGCCTGGCGGAGGTGGAGGGCTGGGGCCCTGCTTCAGGCCAGTGTGCTGGCAGCTTCTCCTGCCTGTATCCCTCCACCTCTCCTCTTCTCCTGCCCACACCCTGCTGGCTATTATTTAAGAAGAGAGCTCTGGTTTGAGGGAAGCTGGGGTTCTGGTTACGCAGGAATAAAATCTGCTTTTATGAGAACAGAAACATGTGTGTTATGACCATATACATGTGATCATAGATTTGGGATCAAAGAACATCAGGGAAGGAAGAGTTTTTTTTGTGGTCCAAGTTCAATAACTTTGTCTAAAAGATGGTGAAACTGAGGTCTGAAATTGAGAATAGAACCCAGGAGTTCAGGTTGGTTGATTCTCAGGGTTTTTGCTTATCATCCCCCTGCCTCCAAATCTTTTTTTTTTTTTGAGTTGGAGTCTCACTGTGTCGCCCAGACTGGAGTGCAGTGGCCGCTCCCGGCCACCGCAGCCTCGACCTGCTGGGCTCCGGCTATCCTTCCGCCTCAGCCTTCCGAGTAGCTGGAACTACAGGCGCGCGCTACCACACCCGGCTAATTTTTTTTGATTTATCGTAGAGATGAGGTCTCGCCAAGTTGCCCAGGTGGGTCTTGAACCCGCGGGCTCAGGCAATCCACTCACCTCAGCCTCCCAAGGCACGGGATTACAGGCTGAGCCACCGAGTCCGGCTCAAATCTTTTTTTATGATGCAAACGCATTCAGATATAATCGAGCACATCTGTGATTCCTAGCCTGCACCCATAGCAGACATCACTGAAAGATCACAGAGCTCCTTCCTGCTGTGCCTTAATGCTGCCTAATGATCATTTATCCAAACAGCACTCTAGGTAGGTAGCACCAGTCAAACAGAGATGACAAGTATTTCCATCATCTGCCGGATACTTGATCTGTCAGAGTCTTTCTAGAGATAGATAGGAACAAGGGATTGGGGGAATGTGGCTTTTTTGGTGGCATTCAAGAGGAGAATAATTTGGGGGAGTATTCTGGAGCAGAATACGAGGCTACCAATGGTCCCTGTTCATTTGAGATTGTCTTTAGAGAAAAGGGGCAAAAGGAGTGTGCCAGGAGTATGGGCTATTTCTGGGCTTCTCAAACTTTAGTGTATGTATGAATTACCTTGGGGAGGACCTTTTCTAAAATGCAGCAGGTCTGGCGTTCTTCAGTTCTAACAACCTTCCCAGTGATGCTGATGTGGCCAGTCTACAACCATCCACTGAGTATCAAGATGCTTATCCAACCAGTTACTTTACCATTTAGGAGATCGTGGTTTCAAGAGGTTGAGGGAAAGAGCATCAGGGCTGTTTCACCATAAGCTTGCAAGTCACTTGGTGTAAGGATTTCATTCACCTTGCTCATCCTTCTGCATCTCTTTCTATGAACTTCTGCCGTCTTTTTGGCTTCTGCATCAGTCTTGTATCTACCAATCTTAGTAATCTTAGCCATCTCAGAACTGATGTCTACTCCAAATCTGGCGTGCTCAGGTCCAAACACAAGAAAGGACTATTATTTGCCTCCATATATCTGATCCTTCTGGAACATTCTTAAAAGTCCTACTGGAGGCCGAGGGGCATGGTGGCTCATGCTTATAATCCCAGCACTTTGGGAGGTCGAGGTGAAAGGATTACCTAAGCCCATGGGTTCAAGACCAGCCTGGTCAACTTGGCAAGACTTCATCTCTATAATAAATAAATAAATAAATTAGCCGGGTGTGGTGGCATGTGCTTGTAGTTCCAGCTACTTGAAAGTTTGAGGTGGAAGGATCGCCTGAGCACAGCAGGTCGAGGCTGTGGTGGTTGGGAATGGGCCACTGTACTCCAGCCTGGGCGACAGAGTGAGACTCCAACTCAAAAAAAAAAAAAAGTCCCACTGGAGATCACACCCCTGAGGACTGAACCTTAACCAAGGACAATAGAGTGGGTGGGTAAACACTTGAAATTCTCTCTTGCTCTCTATCTCTCTCTCTCTGTAAATATATGCCAAAAATGTATACACATTTTATGAGATGTTATCTATGTGTTACTTTTCAAAGTTTAATTAAATTATTGTAGCAATGTGTGGTGTGACATTCACTCAACTGTGCTCCCATCATTTTCTTTGACTGTTCTGCCCATTTCATAGTAACACTAGCATTCATTTGATTAACGCAAACTTTTGAGCGAACGTCATACTTAAAATGTGTATATACACACACACACACAAGCACACACACACACACACATATTTAGTAAACCTCATTTATTCACCCCAATCCTGTCACTGGGGTGAAAATTAACAGACATTAGATGGCCTGTCATGGCTTAAGAGAGAGAGCAAGCTGTGGCCTTATTTTCTGTAAATGAACTCTGATTTGAGAGAAAGTTTTAAAAGCCAGCCTAAATAACTGAAAGAGGAAGAGTGGTGAGGAGGGGCTTCTTCTTTATTTTTTGTAAGTAATTGAGACATTTCACCTTACTCTGACATAATTATGTTGTCAAATGAAAGATGCCTCAAGTAATTAGTAACGTGATTAGTCAAGTTTTCCTGCTCTCCATGTCATCAACTAAAATACAACCCTCGTTCCAGTGCCCTTTGCAGTGCAGGACAATCCATAACAAGGGACACTTTCTTTTCCTTTTTTTAAAAAATAATGAACAAAGAGAGAAAAGGAAAATATATGCAGGATGTGTCAGGACTGCTTAGAAAAGCTACATATTTGGTATCGGTAACAAATGAAAACCAGAGAAGAGAGAAAATAATAGGAAGTACATAACATGACTTTGGTTAAGGTGGTTTCTGCTGCTGCTGCTGCTGCTGCTGTTATTAGTGTTAGTAGCAGTAGTGATCTTTCTTTAGACTAGGCATTTTTTTTTTTTACAGAGTTGTTATACCTGCTCTCTCACAGTTTCCATCCAACATGGACCAACCGGGGAAGTTTCAACTGATTTTACAGCATGTGTAAAGATGTATCTTGATCCACCAAGCTCTGCTAAGAGAAGTAGAAATGTCACATAGGACTTGTTCTCCTCCAGGGAAGAAATCCGCTTTTTAATTTCTTCATAAAACACCCTTGGCACATAGTGAGCGCCCAGCACGCGGTGACTTGATGAGTGTGAATGGGTACTTCCCTAGACGCTATCAGCTTGGGGATAAAATGCGTTCAGGTAGCATTTATTGAACATTTGGCCGGGAGCTTCACTAAGGCATTTATACACATTAACTCACTGAATGCTTGTAGCCTTCTGACAAAACAAGCATTATTATCACAATTTATTTGGAAGAAAACTGAGGCTTAGTGAAGGCATGTGACAAGTACATTTTGGATCTTGGATTCGAACTTAACTTTTGTTGGCTCCAAAGTTCAATGTCTACTTATTATTCAGGGACATTAGAGTAATAAAGATTATTTTCCAGGCTCAACTCTCAGCCACAGTGTTGAAGGGACCCCGATCTCCTCTCCCCTCACCACATTTCTCCCTTCTACTACAGATGTTCTTGGATGTCACTGACTTGCCACGGCTTCATTCTCTTCTACTTCTATATTTGACTTCCTGGCTCTGGGACTATGGAGCCTGACGGTAGTGGTGGAAAGTAGGGGGCTGTGATACCATGGAGAGACAGCAGAGCTTGGAATCTGTTCTATCTAGGTTGGAATCCAAGATCTACCTAACCAGAGGCAAAATACTTCTTATCCCTGGTCCTCAGTTTTTCAATCTATTAAATGGGAATAAATATTTGAATGGATAGATTGATGAATGAATGAAAGAATGGAGCTAGAGAAGGATGATTTAGTTAATTCAAACCAAATTATTAATGTGAAGATGATGAGTGAAAGGGTAAGACATGCTGGCACTAACATGCATGTGTAAGTAAAAGTAATATTTGCCTTCAGGGGAATGAGATGTTACATTTCATTCAGGATGAAAGGACCCAGGGGAGCCAGGCAGCAGAAAAGTGAGGTTTGGGCCCAGCTTCCCTAACTTTGAAGTCAGTTTTGTCTCAGATCAACATTTGCCAGATTTATGCTAAGGATCACGAGCTAGATGTTTCTTCAAAAGAGGGTTCCAGACTGGTTGCAGTGGCTCACATTTGTAATCCCAGCACTTTGGGAGGCTGAGGTAGAAGAACTGCTTGAGCCCAGGAGTTCAAGACCAGCCTGGGCAACATAGTGAGACCTCATCTCTACAAAAAATTCAAAAAAAAAAAAAAAAAAAGAAAGAAAGAAAGAGAAAGAACTGCACATGGTGATGAGCACCTGTAGTCCCAGCTGCTTGGGAGACTGAGGCAAAAGGGTCACCTGAGCCCAGGAAGTTGAGGCTGCGGTGAGCTGTGATTGTGCCACTGCACTTCAGCCTGGGTGATAAGTGAGACCTCCAACTCAAAAAAAGAAGGTTCCATGGTCAAAGATGTTTGGGAAATTTAACCTGCTTTTGGAGATTCACATATACAAGAGCATATTAAAGGCTTATGAAGTTTTATAGTGTCAGCATTTTCTGTCCCATGGTTAAGATGGCATAGCACTCTCAATGCTGGGTCCATTTTTAGGGGTTAGTGGTTGTCAGTATTCAAACACTCACTGCTGGCATATCTTCCCAAATAATTATATGATAGAATTAGAACTGGCATCACTATCTTCATATCACAGATGAGTGAATAGGATGCAGGTGGGTGGAGTCTGAGTTCTCACAGCTTATCATGGGCAAGTGGGATTCCAGCCTAGGTTTTCCCATGCCAAGTTGGTTCTTTCAGAATCACAAATGCTCCTGCCATTGGGCCACGAGGGTCTTCAGTGTCCGCTCGGTTCTCTGAATGCCAGATCTGTTGAAATAGGTCTGGGCAGCCACATACACTGCATTTTGTGTGTGTGAAAATTCTGAGTACACTTCATAGCCCAACAAGCAGCTCTCCAGCAAAGGATAATAGAGCATGAGAGAATGATGGCACTAACGAAGGCAGTAATTACACTATCCAGGGTTTGTAGAGCACTTTGCAGTTTTATGAGCGCTTTCACACACTGTGTCCCTTCTGATCATCATCACAACCCAATTCACAAGCTGGGCTGAAATTTTTATCCTCATCTGACAAGGTGGTGCTGAGAGGTGAAGGATAGAGTGAAAACTTATACAGCAAGTCAGTTGAACAATCCTGCCTCCTTTTTCCTGATGATTTCTAACATTTGGATTGGCATCCATTAGAGAGCATGTTAGAAACCAACATTTCTTTTGCCAGCGTCTACTCTTCCTTTTCTCCTTCCCCCTTCTGTTCTTCTCACCTTTAAAATAAAAATTTCAAAACACAGAAATAGTCAAATAAAAGAGAACATGATCCATAACCCTACCATCTAGAGATAACCATTGTATATTTGCTTCCAGTAATTGTTTTATGCATATTTGCCTGTTACTAACTTTTCTTCAAAGCATAATTTTAAATGTCTGCAAAGAATTACATTTTATCTTTCTTTACATCACCCATCTTTTGTTCTTGGACATTTAGAATGCTTTCACATTTTCTGAAATTTAAATAACATGATAAACATCATCATACAGAAAGATTTATACACTTTAAAAAATATCATCCTTGAGATAAATTTCTTGAGTGAAAATTTGGGGTTTCTACATAGTTAAGATTTTTGATAGATATTTTAAACTGCTATCTAGAAAAGTTTTACTAATTTCAAAGCCCCCCATGAGCAACTATGTTTTGACCTTTTAAAATTTCACATGCATAGTTTTAATTTCCATTTTTTAAATGATCAGTTTAAGTGATTTTCCTCTTTAAGTATTCACTTTTGTTTGGTCATTTTGTTTTGCTCTCATCAATTTCTTGCTCATACCTTTTGCCTGTTATTATTTGTATTGTAGATATTTTAACTGGACTTTTTGTATTTATTTCTTAGAAACTTTAATATATTAAGGAAACATACTCATGTTTCATGCAAATAATATTTTTTTCTAGGTTGAAGTCATGAGTTGAACAGCACAAACTACATTTTAATTGATGGGGGAGCTTATAGGAAGGAAGATTTCAGTCCAGTGTGAAGAAGAAATTTCTGATAATGAATGAAAGTTTTACAAGGGTGGGCTTTGTGGCCTTGTGGATTACCCTTTTTCATGAAAAGGAAAACCAAAACTCCAGTAATTTGTCATGGGTCACGCAGCAAAAAGTATCAATGATGCGATTTTAACTCAGGTCTGTGTCTCCAACTTCTGTGTTTTTTCCACTGTGGCTTTTTGCCTCAGACAAGCAATGACCAGAACAGTGCTGCAGATGTAAATCAGATGAAAGCCACAGAAAACACCAGACAAGGAAAAGGGAATAAAGTAAAAAGTTAGGAGACTGGGATTTGGAGGTCTAAAATTCAAAGAATTGAAGGCAAAGGCATTCATAAAAGGGAGATGGGGTTACAGGCTGTACTAGTGGAGGTATTTTGTGTATCTTGAGTGTCAGATCACTCCATAGACTATCAGTACTCTCCTTACTACTGGAAATAGAAGCATTAGCATCTTGAAATCTAATCAGATTAGACAGCCAATTCTAGTAACCCCAGAACCAATTCAGAAAACTCATGCTTAAAATCTGTTTCTTTAGAACCACTGTCAGTACTCAAATATATATTTGTCTGGGTTCTCTATAGAAACAGAACCAATAGGAGATATCTATCTATCAAATAGTAAATCTCTCTCTCTCTCTCTCTCAGTGTGTGTGTCTCTCTAAAAGAAAGATAGAGGGGCATATACCTCTTTTTTTTTTTTTTTGAGTTGGAGTCTCACTCCATCGCCCAGACTGGAGTGCAATGGCTGCTCCCGGCCACCGCAGCCTCGACCTGCTGGGCTCCGGCGATCCTTCCGCCTCAGCCTTCCAAGTAGCTGGAACTACAGGCATGTGCTACCACGCCCGGCTAGTTTTTTGATTTATTGTAGAGATGAGGTCTTGCCAAATTGCCCAGGTGGGTCTCGAACCCACGGGCTCAGGCAATCCACTCACCTCAGCCTCCCAAAGGTGTGGAATTACAGGCTGAGCCACCGAGCCCGGCTGGCATATACCTCTTAAACACAGATTTAATGTAAGAAATTTAGCTCATGGTATTATGTAGACTGAGAAACCCTAGGTGTGTAGTCAGCAAGCTGGAGACCCAGGAGAACAAATGGCATAGTTCCAGTCTGAGCCTGAGTCCAAGAGAAGACCAACGTCTCAGCTTGAAGAGTCAAGCAAGGAGCAAATTCTCTTACTTAGTCTTTTCCATTCAGTCCTTCAATGGATCTGATGAGGCCCACACACACGGTGGAGGACATCTGTTCGACTCAGTCTACCAGTTCAAATGCTCATCCCATCTAGAAACACCCAGAATAATATTTCACCTAATAAAATGAACCATCACAAGGGTCAAGCTGCTTTCTTCACCCCAAATTCATCATCCACTCAGGGTCCAACCTTAGGTGCTTTTAAAGCCACTCTTGGCTTTCCCTGGGCTAAGTACTCTCTAACATACATTCTCTTAAGAAGAAAAACATGGAATAAACTTTTGGGCAGTACAATTTCCAGTATTTCAGATTCCAGCTTGCATTTCTCTCCCTCTTGCATTCCTATTTCTCTTTATTTATTTTTTTAAACTGCTGAGTCTGATAAATTAGGGCTATTAAGAGACTGTTTGTTATTCTGTCCTGGGTTACTATTTTAAGGGCTAAAACACTCATAAATATATGGATGCTCCAACTGTAAATGGATACATTTTAGCCAGTGAAAAATTCATTTTCTCTAATATACGTTTTTAAAGTGTCCTGCTGAAATCCTGCACAATATCTCACCATGATCTTTCACTGTTCCTCCCATTTTTATCCGATAAAAGCAGATCTATCATCAATGTGGTTCTTTTTCTCTGCACCATAAATAACAGCTGGGGAAGGGGAGCATCTTCCACAACACAGCGGCGTCGGATTTTAACCAATTTTAGAATTTATTGTTAAGCCTTCTTGGGATGTGAGCCAAGAGTACCTGCATGCCCATCAATTATCTCAATAGCCTTGCTGGTTTGGGACAAAGGCACTCCAAGTCCAAGCACAGAGGAATTTACATCTGATTTCAGTAATACTTGCTAGATGGAAGATGAAATTTGGTCATGGTTAGATATTCCGGCTCATGTGAATTGGCCCCCATTTGTGCCCATGATCCCAGTTACATTATTGAGAGTGACCTCTTTCAGTCTCCAAAGTGTCCTGGTTTGGATGATAAATTATGTGGTCACTGTAGATGTACACTGAGAAACACAGTGCTTCATATGGCCTCTAGTTTCTTCCCATTCCCTATCAGATGCTCATTCTGTGTATTGGAACCTCCTTTCCCATCCATCAACTACTCATCATAGCCAGGAGACTTTTATAATCAGAAGCAACATTTCTAGGCTGGAAGAAAAGAAAAAGAGAAGAAAGAGAGAAAAATAAAAACATGATTCTAGTTCCCACTATGTGTAAGACACTATACTAGAGACTTTTCAAGAAAGTCAGGCTTTCATTTTAAGAACAATCCCATGAAGTACTATCATTCAATTTCAAGATGCACATTTTTTTTTCACTTATTAATATCTCAAAATTGGGTGGAGACTTATGGCTGATATCATAATTCCTACTGGTCATGCAGCATTGCAATGTACTTGTCATTGTCTTTGCCATGTACCCATGTCAAAACTCACAGAATTAGTGTCAGCAGCTTGAAAGAAAATCCTAGAAACAATAGCCCAGTAGTTTTTTGTTAGTCTCTAGGAATCAAACGGTTTGAAGAAAGGGTGGCAGAGGTTGCAAATCAGGAGTATTTAGCAATATTCCGAAAGCAGACATCAATAGGAGGCTAGCACTACATAATTGCAAAGCCAGATTAATCATGCAGAAAACATGACTTTGGTTCTTTTAAAGATTTTTTTAAAGAAATGCTGCATCACCAATAATCTTGATGACACAGAGGGTGGTATAGTTTGGAAAAATACCTATCTGATGAGTTTGAGTTGAAAAGCGACTCTGAATATGAAGGTTTAGGAATACTTCAACCAATTTAATTCATTTATAATTTTTTCTTTTTGTGTTTGCCAAAGAGTGACATGTGATAAAATCTATGCCAATTAAGTCCTAAAGAGCTTCAAAAATAACTTTAAAAGAAAAATTCCAAGAGATTAAAAACATTGGGTCAAGGTGATTTGGAAGTATCTTTTTTTCTAGTAGTATATGATTGGTCTACACGACGACAGGCATCCTACAATGCTACAACAGGCAACATTGAAGAGGAAGAAGCTCCTAAGCTGTGGTCTGAAGAGGGGTAAGAGACTGCTAGTTAAGCAAAAGGAATGTAGAAAAACAGAGTGTTCCAGGTAGCAGGCACAGTGAGAACAAATGCCTGATGATTAAATATTGTAGGTACTAGTGGACCCATTTTGCAGGTGAAAGTAGAAAGGTATATGATCTGCTTTGCCTAAGGCCTTGCAGTTAGATATTGGCAGTATAGAAGTAAATAGGGTTGGAATGGATAAAAAATGCATTTAAATAGCAGTCATGGAGTTACTGCAATGTGCCATATGGTGTCCTGGAAGATTCAACAGTAAAGGAAATGGGTATGGTCCTTGTCCTCACAGAGCTTCCCGTCCTAGGAGAATTGTGGGGAAGAAGATCTGGTAGGGTGAAGAGACAGGCAGTTAATTATGATACATCATTTTGGGTCTAATGATAGCAGGAGAATCAACCCTTATCCTGGTGGCTTGGGGGAGCATAGAAGAGCCAGAAAAGATTATTAATTAAGCAAGCAGAATAGAGGGAGAAAGAATGCTCCAGGCAGCAGGAAAAGCAAATACAAGCATCTGGTCCATTCTGTGAGTATATCAGTCTGTCTATATGAGATGATAGCAGTGATTGGTTTGGTCTGTAACCTGTGGCAGACAGCAGTCACTGTCCTGTGGGAAACATGGTTGACTTTTTTGGGTCCTCATACTTTGGTCCTTGTTTTCTCTAATTCTCATGGAATTAGGGATGGCATTCAAAACATTCATTTTAAGATAAGAAAAAAATACAAGGTTCGAGGTGCTCCCCTGCTGTGCCCAAGGTCACACAGTTAGCAAATGATGAAGGTGAGATGTGAACTTCAATAGGTCTGACCTAAAGTGAGAATTTATGCCACTACATTGGTTCCCATACTCCCTGGACCAGAGGAGGCTTAGGATCCATTCTCCCACCCTTGGGTATTTGGGGAGGGAGCCAGAGACCCAGCAGGTGGGCAGTGATCTGCTCAGGTCACACATAGCCAAGGACAAGCTGGGAACTGGACTGTCAGGGAGCAGTCTTCTCTCCACTCACTCGTGTCTTCATTACTTTTATCAACATGTATTTAAGGATCATCCAAGCAGAGCCAACCACAGCTTTAAAGCAATTACTTGCCGATGATCAGGAGGGGCCAAGGGGATTCTGTTTGCTTATTTGTGTGAACCTAAAATGCCTGCTTTCTTAATTCAGTTTTAACTCCAGGTCTTGCCTCCAGCTTTTAAGGGCTTTTCTTTTTTTTCCCTTTAACAGATCTTAGTTTTCTTCCATGCTGCAGACCGTGCACCCAGAAGGGCTTTGCCTCTGTTTGCTTTCTCTCCTCCAAGAAGCATCTGTCGCTGTACTACAACCGGGGATACCTTCATTTTTTTTAAAACCTCAGTTCCCCACTGCTTTTAATTTCATAATACTAGCCATGAGTATTAGAATCCTTGGTGATTCAGGAGCAAAGGATGCTGCCTCCTGAAGCTCCTTTCCCCACCAAGCTCCTCTCAGTAATGCTTATCCTTCCTTGAAAACTCATCTCAAGTCACCTGCTGGGAGCAACCTTTCCTGAGGACCGAGTCTGCTCTGGTAGCCCTCCAGTGGTCCAGCATGGCCCCTGTGACCTTGTGCCTTTTGGCTCTATGTCTCCAGCAACCAGCAAAGCATCTGGTACACAGGAGACACTCAATAAATGCTTCCTGAGCACATGAATGCATGAAGGAAAGAATGAACAAATAAACTAGGTATGTGTTCAGGTGGGTGCAAGTGTCTTGGGGTGGGGATCAAGGGTGAGGGTTTGCCAACTGTCTTATCCCATACTTGGTTTTCACATATAGAGATGCTGAATGATGTTTAATGGTTGCATAGTAATTCATCATGTTTTTGTTGAAATATCTCTATGCCCAACTTCCCAGCCTTTATGGAGAGTTAATTTAACTCTGCTTGGTGGGATTACTTTAGGACCTCGGCTCCTTTCCTTGGCTTAACTCTCACCATTAATTGGGATCCCTATATTGTCCCAGGTGATTTCATCTATTTTTTCATTCAGTTGTGCAGTCAATAAATACTTATTGAGTAACAACTATGCTCATCGATGAGGACAGATACGATTGAGATAAACTAGCATGGAATTCTGGCCTCTGGGGACCTCACAAGGTAGTGAGAGAGAGAAAACCAGCAATTAGGCCATTCAGATGGGAGAGGTGTGGATTTTTATGGAATCACAGAGTAAAGTCACCTAGAATGGACTTGTGCCACCAGAAAAGGTTTTCCCGAGGAAGTTACTCTTAGCCAAAAGATGCATTTAAGTTAGTCAATAAAATTATTTAGGTAGTCTGTTATTGCATAACTAACTGGCAAAACTTAGTAGTTTAAAACAGCTATTTTGTTATTTCTCATAACTTTTGGGGCTAGGAGTTTGGTAGGGATCAGCTGGTGATTCTTCTGCTCCATGGGTGTCACTTGCGGTCATTTGGTAATATTGCCTTGGTAGGAACTGTTGAGAGGCTAGGATCAGTGGGTTCCTCTTTTTTAAATGGTTTCAGGGACTTGTCTTCTCTTATATCTCTAGCAAAGCACTCAGACTTTTTGCATGGCAGCTCCCAGCTTCAAAGAAACAGAGAGAGAGAGGGAGGGAGGAAAGGGGAGAGAGGGGAGAGAGATAGGAGAGGGGCGGGGGGAGACAAGGGAGAGAGGGAGGGAGAGAGAGGGGATGACAGCTGCTAGTCTTTTACTCTTAAGGTCTGGGGGCCACAAACGAGCAGGGTGTTATGTCCCCTGGACACCACTGGTCACACAGTATGCCCAGGTTTAAGGTGGGGGTGAGGGTGGGGACACATATTCCCACCTGTCTATGGAGAAGTGTCAAAGAATCTGCAATCATTTTCAGTCTGTCATCTCAGTTAGCTGGAAAGAGAGTTCCAGGCAGAGGGGGCAGAGTGTGGAGGTTGCAGGGAGCCTTACTCATAGCAGGGGCCCTGGTAATGAATAAGGCTTCAGAGGAAGCAGAAGTCAAGCAGATCAGACCATGTTGAGACATGTTATTGAGTGTGGAATTTATTCTGAGGACAATGGGGAAGCATCTAAGTATTTTGAATATGTGACATGTTCAGATTTAGGGTTTAGAAAAAATCACCCTCGTGGTTGTGTGGAGAAGGTGGGAAGAGGTCTGCAGAGGATCTGTCTGGAGCTGCAGACACTGGCATGGAGGAAGGGCTTGGCAAACTCAAGTGAGAGATGCTGAAGTTTTCAAAATAGAGAAGGGTTCTAAGGTGGCAAGAACGAGATGGATGAAGATATGAAGGAGATGAAGGTACAGGAGGACTCACCTCTCCCATGGGCCCTGTTCCCCATTGTTCAGCCTCAGCTCCTGCAAGTCCTGCTCCTGTTCCTGAGGGTCAGAAACCCCATCTGATGCCACTGCCACCAAGGCAGATATCTGGGCAGCACTGTGGATGCCTGGCCTTGTGCACACAGTTGCACAAGCAGCTGCATTTTCATTCGTGTTCCCAACAGCTAGCTTCCTGAAATGAAAAATGGGAACAGTGATATTAAATGTGACAAACATTTAGCCATCTCTGAAGCTGTGATCTTGATAACAGCTGGGGGACACGATAAAGTGGCAACAAGGACAGAAATCAGATTTACTGCTGGAGAAGTTGATAAAACATTTCATTTTTCTAAACAAAGGGATTTGGAATTGACCCGATTTAGTTCTGGCTTTCAGGGGCTCATTTTGGAACCCCCAGATCCAGAGTTTGAGAGGCCTGAGGGTTTCTTTGTCCCCAGATTGGTCCACTACGTTACTGAGAGTCAAGTGCCAAGTTCTACAGAGCACTGAGGTTGCTTTAGATGTACTTAGATTTGAAACCCTGCCCTGCCCTCGCCAGCTGAGCTGCTTCCCCTTTTGAACTTCAGTTTTCTTATTTTTTTTTTTAAACTGAGAATAACCGATTTTCACCTCACAGGCTTGGCATGAGTGGCATATGAGATCCTGAGGATAAAAGCTTGACCAGCTCTACCTATTTGACCCCCACAAACATTCCGTGTGTTTGGTTGGGTCTTCCTCAGTTTAGATGTGAGGAAATGGGAGCCCCAAGAGGTAAAGTGACTTACCCAAAATCATCCCAGAGAAGAGGTTTGAAGTTCTGTGGTAATAAGAGTCAGGCTCGTTCTCTTTGGCTTTATAACACAGCACTCGGGCTAGTGCATGGACACTGCGTGGAAGCAGGTTTGAACTCAGTTCAAAAAGTAACTTTCTTGCAAATGGAGTGACACAAGCATTTGTGTGTGTGTGTGTGTGTGTGTGTGTATGTGTGAGAGAGAGAGAGAGAGGGAGAGAGAGAGAGAGAGCAAGCTATGACTTGGATATGGTTTGTTGTTGAAATGTGCTGTCTGCTGTTGGAGATGAAGCCTAGTGGGAGGTGTTTGGGTCACAGGGGTGGATCCTTCATGAAAGGGTTGGTGCTGTTCTCTAGGAAGTGAGTGAGTTCTCACTCAGGATACTGGACTGGAGCTCTTGGAAATTGATTAGTTCTTGTGAGAGTGGGTCATTATCAAGCTGGAACATCCATGGGTTTTTCCTTCATTGTATCTGTCTGCTTCCCCTTTGACCTTCTCTACCATGTTGCACTACTGCAGCATGAAAGCCATTGTTAGTCGCCAGGGCCATGGTCTTGAACTTCTCAGCCTGTAGAACCATGAGCTAAATAAACCTTTTTCTTTATAAACTACCTAGTCTCAGGTATTCTTTTATGGTAACACAAAACAAACTAAGACAAGTAGTGAGCTCCCCCTTGTCAGAAGGGTTCAAGCAGAGACTGGAGTCACCCGGTCAAAATCATGGCTGAGGGAACCCTCAACTCATATGTGGAAGCAGAATGGATGACCTCTAAGGCAGAGTTTGGCTCTGAGAGTCTACAAACCATGTATTTTAGGAATAAATGTTGAAATAACCACAAACGCTTATCTTGTAATTTATGAACAACCTCTCCATCTCACTTAGTGGCCCAGTGTCATGATGAACTGGGTCTCAGAGAGGCTGCCTGGCCATGCCTCTGGACTCAGTCTGGGCCAGCTGAGCCCTATCATGTTACTCGCATGGATACTGGCTTCTGCAGACTACGACATGCCTTTGTTGGAGGCCAAGATGGAGCCTCTGTGTCTTCCTGGGATGTATGTGGTTTCTCCACCACAGAACTTCAAACCTCTTTTCTGGGGTGATTTTGGGTAAGTCACTTTATCTCTTGGAGCTCACATCTAAACTGGGGAAGACGCAACCAAACACACAGGAGGCTTAATCTACCATCTTGCTGTGGAGAAGGACTGATAAAAATGGACTCCCCTCGGGAATGAAGGCTCCCTGAGATCTAGTCTGAAAGTCAGCTGGCTGAGGTTGAGGTTGAAAACATCGCATGATGTTTTCAGCGTGTCTGTGTTCTGATAGAGTTTTATTTACAAAAAGAGGCAACAGGCTGGATTTGTCCTTAGTTTACTGACCCATCATTTCCAGCTAGTCCTCAACAAACCAAGCATAAACAAACAAACAAGCATCCCTTAAGCCAACATCAGATGCTGTGGGGGTTAAAAGCTTTCCCCTCAAAGTGTGTCCATAAAACAGCAGCACTGGTTTGTCTCTCCATGACAAGGCCCATGGTACTTGTGGGAAATGCAGAATCTCAGCACCCCTCCGCTCCTCTACTCCCTAAAACTATCTCCCTGCATTAGAGTCTACATTTTAACACATTTTTTCACACAATTCACATACACATGTAAGTTTGAGAAATACTGAATTACAAGAGATAGAGGCATCTTAGAGGGTAGTGATTAACACCTGTGTTTAAATACCTTTGTTTTGTTATTGCTAAATGGACATTTGAGGCCTCCCAAAGAGAGGATCAGTGTAGAAAGGGTAATTGTAAAACTCCTTTTGATAGCTCTTGTGACAATGGCTAATCTTTATGTAGTCTTTGGCATTTTTTGAAGTAATTTAACAAAATTTCATGAAATTCTCACAGTGCCCTTTATATATGGCAGGTCAAAGCTCTACTCAGCTCCAAGAATGCCTGTCACACTCGGTGCTTCCTGAAGTTGTGCAATGCACTGCCTGATCAGCTGTCTGTGGCAACCCTGCCGTGGGGCAGCTGTCATTACTACCCCAGGCTTTCCTATGTAAAAAACGAGACCAGAAGCCATGAGCCTTCCCTTCCTGCCATCTCTTTCCTCCCAGGTGTGCCTCCCACTCACTTTGTCCCAGCAGGAGGATTAGACTGTGAATGGTCTTTAGGAGTACTGGGCTGCAGTCTTTTCCCCTGTCTGACCAGACACAGCCAGTCTGGGCTGGCTTATCTCATGGTGGCTGCAGAAGGTCCTAGTAACTCTAAGTGTTAAGAGCCTTATTATACCACAGGCCTAGTAAGATTGGTAGCATTCTATCCCTTTTCATCTTCATAAGAGGAGGAGTGATCTCCTGAGATCATACAAGGAATAAACTAAGTTTCCTCTGCTCAACCCAGGGCTGACTGGCCCTTCAGGGAGAAGTCAGCACACAGCTGGGGGAGAAGCAGCTGACCTGGCACTCTGAGATCTGGGCTCCCGGCCCAGCCCATCTACGGTGAGCTGCGTGACTGGATGCCTCGCTGTGCTTCTTTGAGGCTCAAATGAAAGCAGCAAGATGAGGAACAGCTGGAAGCAAGAATGAGGGTCTAGAATTGGTTTACCCCAGCTCACCATAGGCCTTGGGCCTGGGTGGGCTCCATCACATGGTGTTTCTCTTTTGTGTTCACCACAAACCTAAGGTCATCCCATTTTACAGATGCTAAAACTGAGTTCTAGTGGTTCTGTCCTGGCCCAAGGTCACACAGCCGCTAATCTAAGAGCAGGGCTCTGTGGGACTTTCTGACCCCAAGCTCAGCACTGCCCCAGGAGGAAAAGCCATTTTGCTTTAGACTTTGCAGATATTTTATGATCCTAAGGGACCTGGTGACCTTGGGAGTGGCAGGTACTGTGCCAGCATGAGGGACCTGCTAAACCTCAGCTGAATCACGTTCCTTGACTGTTTGCTTAGAGTTTTGCTGAAGCTCTTGCCAAAGATGAGACCATAAAAGCTCGAAGTGACAATGCCATTATTCAACTATCCAAAGCCCTTCATGTTTCTTCAAAAGCTCACTGGTGTTTTATGTCATTAAAATATATTGTTGATTAATATTTGAGCAGCCACGCGGAGCTTGCATCTCACCAAGTCCCACATTTCTCAACTGTGAGTTCTCTCTGCAGCACTCGGGCTTTGGAGTTCTTTGTCCCTGCCCCAAGTCCTTCCCCATCTGGTCCTCATATCCCCACTTAAAACCGACCCAAAGAGCTCCATGTAGTCTGTGTAAACATCACCAGAGGCCCATATGGGCAGAGATAAACAATCCCCCTCCATCTCCTCCCAGCCCACCCCACAGCATCTCTGGTTACACCCTGGCGGGCTCCCCTGTGAGAGAATCTTCTCTCAGGCTGGCTCTATTTGCTGTTTTCCTTTGGTTTGCATTCTATGCACGCCTTGGTCTGTCGGAATGATTTCTTACTATTTCATAAGGTAACTTGCTTGGCAGGCCCACGGAGACATGCCATTGCTGGAGCTGGAGGCTTGCTTCCCAAATCTCTCTTTGGTACCTTTCATTTTGGTCACAAGAGGCAGTAGCCTCAGTTCCAGAATCACTCTCTGGGCAACCTCGGGCAGGTCTCTTAACATCACTGAAACTCCAGATTTTTATCTGTAAAATGGTGATAATCATACCTATGTTGGGGGGAGTATTGTGAGGACTGAATTAAAAAAAATATATATATATGTATGTATATATATACATACATACATATATATATATATATATATATTTTAATTTAAAGTCTGTCCTCACAATATATATATATATTTGAGTCAGGGCCTCGCTTTGTCACCCAGATTGGAGGGCAGTGGCACAATCACTGCTCATTGCAGCCTTGAAACTCCTGGGCTCAGGTGATCCTTCCGCCTCAGCCTCCAAGTAGCTGGAGCTGCAGCCACATGCCACCACTCCAGCAAAATTTTTTGATTCTTCGTAGAGAAGGACTCTTACTATGGAACCCAAGCTGGTCTTGAATTCTTGGGCTCAAGCAGTCCTTTCACCTCGGCCTCCCAGAGTGCTGGGATTACAGCGTGAGCCACCCTGCCGAGCCCTATTTTTCTTTTTTAATGCAAAATGTTCCCAAAGCTTGAGTGCAATTTTGAGCTTTAATAACTTCAGAAGCATCAATGCTATATGCTTAACAAAAATGCATCATTTGAAAGTTGAATTATTTCCACTTTCTAAAAATCTATAGTTTTGTGAATTTATAAATTTTTAATTTTAATTTTTGTTTCAGTCAATATTTGCCATGTTTAGTCAGAGGGGATGAAAAAAATGAAAATTTTAAGACTTTAAAAAAATTCACAGTAGTGAATAAATGTAAAAAATTTAAATATATTTTCAAATGATGTTTTTTGTCTATTTGTAGTATTTATCTCTCTGATGTTACTAAGCAAGTCCTATGTAAAGAGAAGGTCGTCTCTTTTTATTATTTTTATTATAGTGGCCATTGTCTTCATTGTCATTTGGTCAAAACGATCATAAGGAAAGACCTTCAGCAATAAATGTTAATTTCCAGAGACCAAGAACTATCCTGTTTTTGTTACTCCATCCCTGACCCTGCATTCCACCTACACTTTGTCACAAAGGCCCCTTCTTCAGACTCTATTATGGGTTTGCATCCTTTGCTAAGTGTGATCTTCTCATCCCTTCACTAGCTCATCCACTGAGGTTTAGGTTTGGCAGGAAATGAATGGAGTGGGGACATGGGGGGAAGCAATATACCCATGGTATCACTATACCCACCTTGCACCTATATTCCATATTGAACCCCTGACTTCAGTTCCTCCCATTGCATCCTGCCCCAAATCTCACCCAGTTCTTGGCCCTAGTCATCACCACCACCATTTAAATAGCAAGGCTTTTTGGACGGAAGGCTCTCGCCTCCTCCCTATGGCCTTCACAACCCTATCCTTTTACATGCTTTTGTTTCTAGTGTGCATTTTGTAGCCTTCACCCCATTCGAATCATTTACTTCTCCAAGGGATCTTGAGCTCCATGATTGCTCTGATAGAATTTTTCTTTCCCTACTTACTTCCACTCAGCAGGAAATCTTTCAGGTCCCAGAATTTGGTGCTCAATAGGATATCAGGGCTAAGAAAGAGAAGTTTAGGAGAAAATTTCCTGCTGTAGCAACTGCATTTACATTATCTCTGTTACATGAGATAGGGTATGAAATGAATGTGTTTATTCTTGAATGTTGAATTTCAGGGATCTGTATGAAATCCAGGAGGTAGCTGGATATATGGGTCTGAATTGTTAAGCTGCTTTAGAGTCATGGTTTCATTGAGCAGGAATATGGCTGATACATTATGTAATTCATTAATTAATCAGTTCATTTGTTCAGGCAATTAGTAGTTCATGAAGCCCACACTTGCTTTCCGGATGGGGAAACCAAAGCCAAACAAAGAAATGTGACTTGCCCAAGGTCACATTCAAGGTGAGCTTTAAATATGGGCATCTTCAGCCTGGAGGGGCTGGAGGGGCTGGAGGGGCTGACTGGAAAAGACTTGCAGCATGAGTGGGGCAGGCAGAGGACAGAACCTGGGAGAGATGCAAGATGTACTTGCCTGGCCGTGATCTGGAAGGACAACATGAGGGATTACAGAAGACAAAGGGGTCAGGAATTCAGTGTGGTCACATACAGGGGTTGATGATGGAAAGATGCCAAGAAGGACAAGAACTGATACAGGAAGCTCTTAGGAGGCCAGTGGTTACCCTGGCAAAAGTTTCAGAGGTATGGTGGTGGTGGCAGGATTTTGAGGTAGGTGGAAGTCATGGCTAGCCATATCAGTAAGAGAGATCACAACAGAAAGCACCCAAACAGCCTAGAAGCGAAAAAAGTGGAGGGTTTTGGTTGGAAAGGGAGAGAAAATAGAATAGTTTTGCTGAAGAAAAGGATTGAGGAAAGTGGGGGTTTATAGTGCTGTGAGCTCTGCCCACCTTCTGAACATCTGATGAAGTTCTGAGTGACCTACTCCTCTGCAAACATGATCTATGTACAGATTTTGCACACTGGGGTGCAGAGAGCTCGTAGACCCTCTAAGGCCTATCTGTGGACACAAAAAGAAGCCAATGGAGTCAGGGCAGACATAGGTGCTTGGGGACACTGAACTAAGGCCTTTGGACACTTCATTGTTTCCCTCACTTCCTTCTCTATCTTATTCAATGTCCCTTCCTCCTCTTACAAGGACTATCTCCATCCTACAGTTGAGGAAACTAAGGCAGAGGGGCTGGGGTTATGGGTTATGTTGTTCAACTCCCCTTCAGCAGAGGTAGGAAAGGCAACTGAAGCCTCCAGAGTAGCCTGGTCTAGTTATCCTCTAATTGAGTTCCCTCTCCTTCCTCTCAGGCGTCACAGTGACATTAAATTACAGGATTCAAACATATAATTTCCTAAACTTAAATGTGATTTATCTTAATAGGACTTTGTACCAGGTCACTTTATCATGCACAGTGTTGGGGAGCAGATCTATTATTCACAGGGACTATTATTGAATCAGAGGATCTGGAGTTGGGGGAGACCTTGAGGGGTCAGCTGTGCTCAACTCCACTGCCCAAGTTCCTGATGGCTCCTTGCTCCATGCTGACTGCCTGTGGACAGAGCTGGGTTTAAGAGGGGAGAGAAAAAGAAGAGGCCCCATTTCCACAAACCTCATTGTGTGCTTTGGATCTAAAGTCCTGATGCTTTAAGACACCTTAATTAAAGAGAGTCTGTGGGCGAAATACTAAATTTTAGGCAGATGCTGGTTCTGCCTCAGGTGACCTGGGCTTTGGCTTGGCCAGCAAAACTCTAGAAAAATGTTTTAGAGTCATAGTTTCTTAGAGCAAGAAGATGGCCAGCATATAATTTATTAATTCATCAGTTCATTTATTCAGTCATTTAATAGTTTATGAGGCCCACACTTGCTTTCCAGATGGGAAACAGTAGTCCAAAGAGGAGATGTGACCTGTCCAAGGTCACATGGCAGGATAGTAGCAGAGATTGGATTCAAACCTAGGCCTCCACAAACCTATGCCAGGACTCCTTGTCCTACACCAGCTGTCAGCCAGCTGACATGTGTTCTTTGATGGTGGCAGGGGGAGAGTAGATGGCTGATGTTTATCTCCTTGATGAATGGAATTCCGGCTGGCAACTTGATCTTCAGCCTTTGCAACTTGGGAAGTGAGAGGGTGATCAAAAGAATATATTTTTCTAATGAAAGATGCCTTTGGAAATCCAATATACCACTCTGTCTGCCGCATGAGTTAGGGGAGGAGGGATGAAAAAGATCTGTTTGAGCAAGCCTGCCGTTGACAAGTTGATCTAAATGTGTGCAGTCTCTTTGAGCTCCCACAAAGTCCAAATACATGATGAAGACATCCCAATGTGGAGAGATGGGGAGAGCATAGCAGTCCTGAACACTAGTTCTGGCCCCAGACTGCTGGAGTCAAACCCTGAAAGTCAGCTTGACTACTTAGCACCCTGGGACCTGACCAGGCAGAGACGTAAACTCTCACTGTCTCCTGCTCTGTAAAATGGGAGCATTTGAACTTAGCTCATCAGGTTGTTGTGAGGGTTAAAGGAGATAAAGAATGTAGAACAATTAGCAGGGGGCTTGGTAGCTACACTGCAAATCCTCCATAATGGTGACTTTATGAAACATACTCTACCTACTACTCCCAAATCCAAAATAGCAGGAGCTCGTTGCACATGGGCACAATCAACCTGGGGTAGTATTTGCCTTGGTCTTTGATAATTGCAGATGTGAGCTCTGGAAGAGAGTGCAGGGGTGGGAGTGGAGTCTATGGCGCCTTCAGCCACAGCAAGCCTCTTTCTCTTGGGACCTAGGTTAGTGGCTCATAAAAGGAGAGGAAGGATACTCTTTTATTTCATCTTTCCTAGTGCTTATTTCCCTGTGTGTTGGGAACTATGTAGGTATTTGGAATATTAAGAGTTTTTAGACCCGGGTGTTACCCTTTGGACTCAGCTAAGACAGATGCTTCTTCATCCACTTGGGGGCATGCTGTGGACCATCTGCTGCTGGGGCGAAAGGGATACCAGGGACACCAAGGGCCACGGGGAGAGACACAGGTGGAGAGAGTTGTTCTGCATGTTCTGGTCAAGGGAAACTTCTGAGGGGAGGTGACATTTGAGCTGATCCTCAAAGGAAGATGAGGAGAAGGATTTACCTTTTTTTTTTTTTTTTTTGAATTGGAGTCTCACTCTGTCGCCCAGACTGGAGTGCAGTGGCTGCTCCCGGCCACCGCAGCCTCGACCTGCTGGGCTCCGGTGATCCTTCCGCCTCAGCCTTCCAAGTAACTGGAACTACAGGCGTGCGCTACCACGCCTGGCTAATTTTTGATTTGTTGTAGAGATGAGGTCTCGCCAAGTTGCCCAGGCGGGTCTCGAACCCTCGGGCTCAGGCAATCCACTCACCTCAGCCTCCCAAAGGCGCGGGATTACAGGCTGAGCCACCGAGCCCGGCTAGGATTTACCTTTTGAATTCAGTTTGACAAAGGTGACAATGGCCCTGGAGACACTACATAGACAGTGTCTCAGCCTGAAAAAGAGCTTGGCAGGCACGAAGGGACTTCTCCATTCAGCAGAGGCCCCGGATGTGAGTGTGTGTGAGGGAGCTCAGCTAATGCAGCAGGAGAGGGTGTCTGGGTAGGGGTGGGACTGGAGGAAGGTGGCACTGAGACTGAAAGCTGGACATGCATTACCTCCAATCAACATGCCATTACAGAAGAGGCAGCAAATCCACACTAGGGATCAAGGGAGCTTCCTGGAGGGTATGATGGTTAAGCTGTAAACTGAAAGTCTGGGAAATGACTGAGCCAGGCAGAATGAACAGTAAGTGCAGAATCCCAAACCCAAGGCAGCAGATGATGGAGAGGGGAGGTCAGCCAGTCAGTCATCCAGCCTTGCCCCTTCAATCCTGGAGTTGGAGTAACACTGAGGAGTGGTAAGAGATCATGCATGGGCAGATGCTGGAGCCAAGTCACCTAGGGCCCTGTACACCATGCAGTCGCTTGCTAGGATCCCAGGCAGGTCACATATCAGGGTTTTGGCTTAAAGTCTCTTCTGATTCAGGCTGCCTGAGCTCACGGCCTGTGTCCCCCACTCTGCAGAGGCCCAGCAGCACATTGCCCAGAGTCAGTGCTGTTTTTTCGATCTGCCCTTGCCTGTGGAATCTGTTTGCTTGGGCACAGAAGATGCCAGCCATCACTTAGACTTTTAAGTGCTCAGAGAGAGCCCCACTCACTGTTCTAATGCAGATTTGTGGCTCATTCTGTGGAATTCATTTTGCACTACAAGAGTATGATATTACCCAATGTTTATGGATGGCTGAGTCTAAAATATCCATTCTGAAGTCCACTGAAGGATGAAATTCCTTGTTACTTTCATAGATTCTCTTGTCTTATTTTTTCCCCCTGTGGAGGAACATAAAGCATTTGTATTTTTAGCTCAAAGCCTGGTCATTTTTCTAATCATACCTGAGTAAGAAGGAAAGGCATTTTGGGTGGAGATGGGTGGTTTGATGAAGACAATCTCAGTCTGAGAGGGGTCCCCTAAATCAACTCCCCCACCTATGCTAAGGTCTGTATCTATCATGTTTCAGCCACATCAGGAAGCTGAAGACTGCAACTCAGAATGTCTCAGCAACAGTCATTCATAATGACACTCACCAAGACTCAGGACTTAAACATCAGGCAGAGGCTACAATGCGACCCATCCTGGACTCCCAACCAAGAAAGAAATAGAGCCAGAGCTGAAGCCTTACCTCTGTACTTTGTCCATCGTCAAGATGTCAGTGTTCTTGGGGCATTTGTAAAATGTTTGAATACACCGCAATTCTAGATTTAACTGCTTTAAATTGCACCAACTGCTCCTCTGTCCTTATTCCATAATGATGCTCTGATGCCCAGAAGGTCCTGCCCTCTCCTTGTTTTCCAGACAAACCTTTTCTGCTGGCACCAGGTAGAATGACCCACCCCTTGCCTTTAAGCTTCCTGGGTAGCCCGTCCCTCCAGCATAGCACCTGCCATGTGTTGATATGCCCAATTCTGCCATGGTCGCCTCTGTCTCAGCAACTTTTGGATATTTTGTGTGTAGCAGTGAATGGCACCAAAAATGCATGCTGAATAAATGAACAAATGAATGAATCAACTCAGAAGCAGTTCCATGAACAGCCTATAGCCCACTGCACCACAAAGGACTGTAGCTGCCCACATCTGTCATCACCGCTTGCCCGTGTGCACATCACTGTGCAATGACCTCAGGATTTCACATATGTCCTCTCATTTAATGATGAAATCGTTCAATATTGATATTCACAGCTCTGTGTGGCCAGGTTTGGTACTGCGTGCAACAGGGAAGTGAGACAGACACAGTCCTTGTCCTCTTGGAGCTTGGAGTGTAGGCAGAAGGTAAACAGTGAAATAGAGAGATGTAGGACAGGCAGAATGCAGGGTGTTCTGGAAGCCCAGGACAAAGCATCTCATCCACAACAGAAATTCCAGTAAGTATTCTCAGGGAAGTGCTTGTGACACAGAGACCTGAAGCACAGGTTTCTACCAAACCAAAGGCAGTCAAGAGTATTACAGGCACAAGGAACAGAATGCAGGAAGGACTGGAGACTTGGGTAGACTCTGGAGGCGGTCTAAGCAGGGAGGTGCAGGCTTTTTTTTTATCTGGATGGTTCTGGTAGACCTCGCTGTATCTACCTTATCTGCAGATGGTTTCCCTTGCCTTGGTCTTCTCCAAGTGAGGGGATGTGGGAATGGGGTGCTGTCTGCAGGCCTGTTCAGGATATGTCCTGGAGAGATTCAGTGAGTCCCCATCTGCTCATTTCCTGTCCTCTCCTCTGTACATTGTCTAGGCAGCAGCCCAGTCCACCTGTGAATTCCCAATCCTCCTGCAGCACCCCCTTCTTGGTACACTGGCATGATGGCGTGCTTAGGAGGCAGGTGCCTGTGGCTGCACGTTCTTTGTTATTGATGCAGATTTCATTCTGTTGCTTAACTTCTCCAAGTCTTTCAGACTGCTCCCTTAAAATGGCAATAATGCCTTGGCTCATTTTGAGGACTAAATACACCAGCATACATAATAGTGCACAGGAGAGATGCTTTCCCCTGCCATTGCCCCTTTTTCCTTTCTATTACTGAACGTCCCAGAGCTCATGTACTGCTCGCTCAACTCAGCTAATTATAATATTGCACAGCACTTATAGAATGTCAGCACCATGCTGTGCATTTTGCCCCATTGCCTTCTTGGTGATGTTATGATGACCATTTTTACTAAATTAGAAGATGTAGTTTGTTTAGAGAGTAAATTAGAGAGAGAGAGGGGAGATTTGGAGATTCAAGGCAGAGGAGGGGTCACAGCTAGAGCCACGTGGCCAGACCACAGCTTAGCAAACAATGGCCGTGAGTGTGTGTTTTCCCTTCCCCAAAGAGACCCTTCTTCCAACCTGGCCTCAAATGTACTCCAAAGAGAGAGCACTGTTGTGCTTTCGCTCTTGCTGAAGTAAGAACCAGCGATCAGCACTGCCAAGGCTGCTCCCTCAAGCGAGGGAGGCAGGCGCAGAGGGACCACTGTGAGGCCAGTCACAGAGCAGGGCTGTACCTGTCCTTTCGTCCCCAGGGCCACGGGGCAGCCCAAGGTCGCCCGGCAGTCACATTCTTGCGCCTAAACATTTGTGGAGCACCAACTCCAGACTGAGCATCGTGGCTGGCACCAAGGAGAGCAGCGCTGAGCAGAGCGGACAGTTCCCAGCAGCCGGGGGTGGGCAGATGCCGACAAGTCGTGCCACGGAGATGCCACTCCGAGTGGGGAGGGGCTTCAAAGGGGAAGCCCTTCCCCAGAGACCCGGCTGGTCCGGGGATGGGACTGAAGGGGCCTCTGAAAAAGTGAGGCTGGAAGGATGTCCCCCAGCCGGCACTGGGCTGGGAGGAGGACCAGGAGGGCGAAGGCGTGGGAGGCTCAGCGCCTGCCCTGCCAGGACCTGAGCGCCGCAGCCCTGGCTGAGGATGGGAGGGTGTGAGGCAGGTGGGCTGCCAGGGGCTGAGTGGGGGAGGACAGTGTGGGGAGGGCCTGTCGCAAAGGCCTCGAAGCCCAAAGAAGGGTCTGATTACCCCAAAAGCACCGCCGGGCACGGGACACACAACCAGATCCCAGCAAGCAGCTGCCAGGTGGTCGGGCTCACTCCCGGGCAGGGGCTCTTGCTTGCTGCACATCGGGACTGGGTTTTCCCCACTCCTGGGAGAGTGATCCCAGCACCCGGAAGCCAGGGCTATGGAGTGGCCTGCATGTGACTGCTGTCCATGCTCCATGACCGCTCCCAACGCCCCGACACCGGCCCCGCACCAGCCAGGGAGGAAGCGACTGCAGAAGCTGAGCCCTCCGGAGCGGGACCCTCGTGGGCCCAGGGCGCCTGGCCCTCACTTCTTCAGCAAGCCGCCCAGAAGTAATCCTGCAGATACCTACCGTCACTTCCACTCTGGGTCCGTAGTTTTCTGTCCTCCTGATCCTTCCCCGGCCTCCCCGGGTGCCACCTCGGGCTCCACGCCCAGGACGCGGGAGGCTACCAAAATTGATCTCCAGCTGGGACGTGATGTCATTGGCGGCTTTCCGGAAAACAGGGGAATCATCCTCTTGGTCGTCCTTTACCATCTGAAACACAGTTACAGCATCACACACACACATACACACAGCTGTCCACGGACATGCATCTGGTGCGGCATCCTCGGGACAGGTCACTGTGCAATGCTGCTGAGCAGCTAAAACACCAGGGGGCTGCCAAGAGCCGCTCCCAGAGGTGCGCCCTGGCCCTGGTGCAGGGTTGGACAAATGAAGCCAGCACTGCTGCTCTGGTTCTGACAGAATGCGTTCTGTTCACTTCCCCGGCACACATTCTCACCCTACAATCTTTTTTTTTTTTTTGAGTTGGAGTCTCACTGTCGCCCAGACTGGAGTGCAGTGGCCGCTCCCGGCCACCGCAGCCTCGACCTGCTGGGCTCCGGCGATCCTTCTGCCTCCGCCTTCCAAGTAGCTGGAACTACAGGCGCGCGCTACCACACCCAGCTAA